>JWZX01002929.1:0-25724 GCA_001275005.1 Chrysochromulina tobinii
CCGCCGCTGCCGCCTGTGCCTCCTCCAGGCGCGTCACGAGATCAGCCTTCTTGCCTGACGTGGGCAGGCCGAGCTTGGCCAGCTCCTCCTTGAGTTCTTCCACTTTCATCTTCGACGCCATAATGCTGCTGAGTCTGCGGCTGGTGTGGATGCTCAGCACTGGCGGGGCTGCGCCGTCAATGGGAAAAGCAGTGCTCGCGCGAAAAAAACCAATGACGTGAACAATCAATGATGCGGCGGGGCGGAGGAGGAAGTTCACGGAAGTCCCCAATCCCCCGCGTTCGAGATTTTGCAAATTGGGTGTTGGATATATGTAACTGACTGACTTGACTGGACTTGTCAACCCGTCTGGCTGACTTACGTCCCGTTCTTGAGAAGCACGATCAACGATGGCCTTGGACCCCACCTGGGCCGTACAGGTGGGTAGTTCGGACCTGGTGCTTGCCCATGGCATCACGTACGATGGCGCGGGCGGTGCTTACGTGACGGGTCTCTTCAACGGCAACGCATCGTTCGGTTCTCTGTCCCTATTCGGTCAAGGCCTTAGCTCTTTCGTGACGCACGTGAACGCGTCGTCGGGCGTCATTGACTGGGCCATCAAGGTGTTCGGTACATCTGAAGTTCATTGCACAGGCATCGCCGCGGATGGCAAGGGCGGTGCTCTCGTGACGGGCTACTTCGCAGGCAGCGCACTGTTTGGCTCGAAGGCACTCATAGGCCAAGGCAACAATTTCGACGCGTTCGTGATGCACGTGACGGCATCGGGCAGCATCGACTGGGCCGTGCAGACGAGTGGCACATCACTGGACGTAGCAAACGGAATTGCGCACGATGGCGCGGGCGGTGCTCTCGTTACAGGCGTCTTCAGCGGCGTTGCATCGTTCGGCGGCACCACGAAGCTCACAGCCCTAGGCAAGTTCGACGCGTTCGTGATGCACGTGACGGCATCGGGCGTCATCGACTGGGCCGTCCAGGCGGGCGGCACTCCCTCAGACTCCCAGATGCCCTCCTCAGGGAGTACTGATTTGCCCTCGTCCGATGTCCGAGGCAGAGGCATTGCACATGACGGCGCGGGGGGTGCTTTCGTGACTGGCTGCTTCAACAACAAGGCAGTTTTCGGCTCGACGATGCTCGTGTCTCAAGGCCTAATGGATGCGTTTGTGATGCACGTGACGGCATCGGGCGCCATCGACTGGGCCGTCCAGGCGGGCGGCGCGTCATTCGACCTACCCAATGGCATCGCGTACGATGGCGTTGGCGGTGCTTTCGCGACGGGCTACTTCAGCAACAAGGCGTCATTTGGCATCACGTCGCTCATAAGCCGAGGCAGTTCCGACGCGTTCGTGATGCACGTGACGGCATCGGGCGCCATCGACTGGGCCGTCCAGGCGGGCGGCACAGACACGGACCAAGGCAACGGCATCGCTTCCGATGGCGCAGGAGGTGCTCTCGTGACGGGCTACTTCACCGGAACGGCCTTGTTCGACACGACATCGCTCACAACCCGAGGTTTAGCCGACGCTTTCGTGATGCACGTGACGGCGGCGGGCGCCATCGACTGGGCCGTCCAGGCGGGCGGCACGTCCTTCACCGAAGGGTACGGCATCTCGTACGATGGCTGCAGTGGAGGAGCTCTGGTGACGGGCCAATTCATTGGGATGGTCTCATTCGGCTCGACGTCGCTCACCAGCTCCGCTAACGCAGTCACTTGCTTCGCTGCTTTGCTCATGCCACCGCCGCCCCGGCCGCGAGAGATCGATCCATATACGTCGCCGTCGTCGCCAGCAGTCATGTTCGCAGCCCTTGCCGCCAGCCTTGCACTTCTTTTGGGGCTGCTGTTGGCGTGCGGCTTAGTGCGGCTTGTGTGCGGCTATCGTCGCCAGCGCCGCATGAGCGACCACCTGCGAGCCTCGCGCGATCGCGCTCAGATGGATCTGCAGATGCTCGAGCACCGCTTCAAGCAGCGTCGGACTCCTCCGCATATCGTGTACCTCATTGAGGACTCGCTCGGGACGACGCTCGGGCACGTCCCTCCACGTCGAACGCCTCGTGGCAAGCAACGTGACGAGCACGGCCAACGAGACAAGCAGCGTGTCATATGGCTACCTACCCCGACTAAGGCGCCGCCCTCCTCGATCCCTTTCCCACAAGGTATATCCAGGCCACCCAGCCCGTGCGTCTGGAGTGCTCGTGGCAGCAAGGGCGGCGGTGCTGGGAGCGCGGCAGCTGGGAGCTCAAGCGGGACCTCAAGCAGGGCCTCGCCAGACTAGGGTCTTGCCGACGACGAGGGGCGGCCCACTGCGTGCGGCCGGCGTGCCGGACCACCCAGGATGTGAAAGTGAAGGTTTCTGCGACCTTTATAGTAACCGTCGTACGCTCGTACCTTCGATGCAACGATGTGCGAGCGATCATGCCGCGTCTGCATATCGGACCCAGCGCGCTTCTCGTCTCATCGTGTTGAAGGGTCGAGCTCTGTACCTATCAGCTCGCGCTGGGCCTTATGGAGCCGGTTCGAAGTCCCCCTGTGTGCGGCACCCACATCATGATTCATGTGTCGAATGTGTGTGTTAGAAAATCACACAGACACGCTGGAGCGTCACGCTGCTCGCTGGCCTTGTGCCCTTGTCACAGCACGCAGTGCATGACTGTGAGCTCACCGTCACTCCCTCACTCACTCACTCACTCACTGGTAACAGTACTTTTATTCATACCATAAGGGGTGTTAACCTCGCACGACTCGAAACATTGTCACACTACACATATTCATTCACACCTCATCTCTCACCGTCGGTGCGGTGTCGCGGTGTCGCGCGGCGGTGTTCCTCGACTCATCACATGCTCGTTTTGCTCCGGACCTTGCAACATCCGCACGCTCGGCCGCGACTCGGCTACGCCGTCCGCCATCGCTTCTCCTCGAGCCGCCGCTTTCCGCCCAAGGACGACGACGACGAACAGCCGATGAGCGAAATCAACGTACCTATGATGCCCAACGCCATTCACACGATGGCTGGCGTTGTAGGAGGCTTCGTGCCGCCACTGGTGGGATGGAGTCTTCTGAGCGCCTCCGGCGCTGGCGTGGCCGCGGGTGTCGTCCTAGATCTTTCTTGTCAGTTAGCCTGGAACACGATGATGATCGCACGAACCGTGCAGCAGCATCGCAAGCGAGCTGAAGCAGGCGAGCGCGCACGAGCGGCCATTGGAGTGACATTTGGGCCGACGCTGGCGGCTGCTGGATTCGCAGCTGTCACCGTGCTCGCGCGCTACTCGTATGAAAAATACTACGCGGCTCCGACTCTGAGTCCGCTCGCCGACTTTGCAGACGCAAGGTCGGCCTGGGCGCTGGAGCGTCGCGTAGACGAGCAGCAGCGCGCAATCGAGCTCTTGCGGCAGGAGGTGGCGACCCTGCATCGGCAGCCGAGTCAGCGCGAGTAGTAGGCATCGGCAGCCGAGTCAGCGCGAGTAGTAGGTCCCCAACTCGAGTGGATCGCCGTTGTAGGTCTCCGTCGAGACTCGCGCGAGTGTTTGAGAGAGTACAGAGTTTGGTAACGACGCGATAGTGGATAGAACATAGATGAAACGCGCCTGATACTTGCCTGATAGAACAAAGATAGAACATAGATGAAACTTGCCTGAGAGGTGTCGCGTCAAGGCTGTGGCAGGTGCCTTATCTACCTATTCGATTCCGAGCGCGGCGACGCCACCCGTAAACACGATAGCGGCGCTTAAATTAACGGAGCCGGCGTGATGATACACGAAATCGGGTTGAAGTGTGGAGGCAGGGGGCGCAGGCACGGGGGCGCAGGCACGGCAGGGGTGTGCTGTGGAGGAGTGGAGGCCGGGGGCTATCCACCAAGTTCAAGCCACTAGAGTCGATCCACCACTGACCGCCGGGAAAGAACGCGAAGTCGGACGGCGAAGCGCGGCGACCCGCCCAGCCCCGGTGAGAAACGCACACGGAACGTGATCTCGAATCCATCGTCACGACTCCGAATTCGCCGTCCGGGCCGATCATCATCCTAGCTCAAATGGTCATCCGCGCGCGTATCCAATTGAGGTTCATCCGCGCGCGTACTGCTCGCCGCACGGCGCAAATGCGTACGCGTCGCGCAGGGCGGCCGTCCGGGGCGTGAGCCTGGCACAGTCGGCGTCCACAAAAGCAATAGTACCGTTACCCATATCAAAGAGGACCTCGCGCTGTCGAAGCACCGATGCCCCCAGCACGGTGCCCTTGTGCCCGTTGTTGAAGATGTCGGCGCAATAGTGGCGCTCATCTCGGCGCTCATCTCGTGCGGCGAAGCGTCGGCCCCAGCTGCGGTGCCACCAAGAGCCGCCCTGATTGGGATACATTCGCTCCTGATTTGAAGACAGCCTCCAGGAGCCGCCGTCGCCGCCGCCGCTGTCGTTCACGTGCCGCGCGTCGCCCTCGCCGCCGTCACCTTCAATCAACGGGTATTCGACCATATAGTGCGCCGGCCGCAGCAGCAGCGGCCGGCTGCCTTCGGGCCCATCGAGCACCAGCGCGATCGTGGGCATCGCGCTCAGCTCGGCCGGCGTCATCCGCGCACACGCTCGGTGGAACCCAACGCGCCGTAGCGATGGGTGATGCTGACGCAGCCGCAGGTGGAGCGCGCGCCATAGCGGAGTCGACGCGAAGAAGAAGGAGGTGCCCGAGTCGACGACCGCCGGGTTGTACGCGCTCACGGGCAGCCGGAGCGAATGGAACCGAAGCGGAGACGCACGCTGCCATGCATGGCTTCTAGGCCATCTGCGGTTCTGTCGACGTTCCGAGATGATCGCCGAGTTGAGTGCCGGTCCCGTTGCAGTGCCCACCTTCACATCCCGCACGTGTAACGGTAAAGCGTTCGGTGGCTTTCGCGACCATGCTGCCGATGGTGGCACCGTTCGGGCGCGCCAGCAGCGAGCGGCTGCCGCCCGAGTGCCCTGCTAGCAGCAGCAGGCCGATACGTTCGCCGAGACAGAGAGAGAAGGTATTGGCCGCACCCTGCCGAGTGGCGACGAGCGCTTGCACCACGCTCGGAAGCGTTGCCCGTCGCGCTCCTGCGCCATATACGTCGGTCTGCAAGCCGAGGATGCCATCGGCGGGCTGAGAGCGGAACTTGCCGGACTCATGCGTCTGGCATCCAAAGTAGACGGGCGGTGTCGCGGCGGCCACGGCAGCCGCCGGAGGCGCGCTGGAGCTGCCGCCGTCGGTGGGCTGATCGCTGCGAGCGCGCCGATTGCTGGGACTCGAGGATGCCGAGTGCGCCGGCACCGCTGCCCACAGGTGCATCACGTCGCGCACCACATAGCCGTGGATGGCCGAGCCCTCGACATAGCCTACGTTGAAGTTGCAATCGCCTGCGCCGTCTGCCGTGCATTGTTCGCACACGCCGCGTGTCGGGCAGTGGACGCGCTCGGCGGTGCGCGAAGTGCGTTCATCAAAGCGGCCCCCGATGCCACTGCGATGTTCACCGCAATTCTGGCACGTGTGGCATGGCACCGATGTGATCGAGGAGCCCGTGTCGACGACCAGCTCAAAGGAGCGTGCCGGCGTGCCAATGCAGACGACGGCACTGAAGTAGCCTGGCGAGATGAGAGCTCCGGTGAGCTTGCCACGGTCTGACAGGCGGCGACCAGATGCGTTGAATTGCAAGGTTTCTCGGTAGACGAGGCGGCCCGCAGTCGCATCGATGGCCGAAGCCATCGGGCACTTCCTCGCCCTGCTGTGAACATCGCTGACTCTTTTTCGAGTCACGCTTTTTGTTTCAAGCAAAATGCGTCAGCGGCATGAGTCGAGTTAACTGACCTTTTTCTATGACGAAGTTGAGAAGTTTCCGCGAAGAACTCCTTCTTCCGCACGGGCATCCCGACGGGCGGCCGGACCTTGTCACCAACAACGGAGGCCCTCCAGATCACAGGCATGCTGATGACTCGTGGCAGCGAAGCGCTCCTGCATCGTCAAGGCATCCTCAACCCAATCGCCATCAAGATGAATTTCCTGCGGATGACGGTGATGTTTTCGATCAACCACGGGGCGGTGTCGGCTGTGCTCAACCTCTGTGTGGTCGTCCTCGGCTCGGTCGGCTCGTACATGAACGGCGCGCTGTACGTTGCGTACGCGGCCACCGCGCTCTGCGGCTCCGGAGCCATCGTTGGTCTGCTCGGCTGCCGCGGCGCGCTCATCGTCGGCACCGCTGTGTACTGCGTGTGAGCAGCCGCCCCCAAGCGTTTCGCACGCACGCGCGCGCGCGCGCGCCTCCCGATTGCCGGCGACGCATACTCACGGAGTGCACCTCGTGCTCGTCGCCCCATCTGCTGCTCTCAGGTACGTCGGTGCATTCCCGCTCCTGCTTGTGGTGACGGACCCGTCGTCGCAGATTGCGATCGCCATCTTCGGCGGCGCGATCGGTGGCGTGGCGGCCGGCTTCCTATGGACGGCCCAGGGCGCGTACTTCACGACCTCGGCGCGGCTGTACGCGGAGGCGCACGACGACGGCACGGTCACGCCCAAGCAGGCGACCGCCACCTTCGCGGCACTCTTTGGAGCTACGTATTTGGGCTTTGAGCTGATTCTCAAACTCGCTCCGCTGCTGATCACGATCGTCGAAGACATGGGCGGGTCCGGCGGCGAGGTCAACGCGAGCGCGGCCTTTCCGCCGCCGCCGCCGCCGCCCTACCTGCCTGGCCTCACCCCGCCGAGTTCGCCCAGCCTGCCATCAGAGGAACCCAACGGCTCCGGCCGTTACGTTCCGAAGACATCCGATGTGGTGATCGCTGTGCTGTACTCGATCTGCTCGATCCTCTCGTCGGTGGGCATGACGACGATCTGGGACCTCGAACGCCGCCAGAGCGCCCTCACCATGAACGGGGATGCTTCCTCAGGCCGACCGGCCCCCTCCTCCTCCACCTCCTCGCCGGCGCCCCCGCCGACGCCCAAATTCTCCATCGAGCGCCTCATGTCGGCCGTGCTGCTCTGGTACAAGCGGCCCGACGTCCTGCTGCTCTCGCCCGTCCAGATCACGTTCGGCTTCTGCGCGGCCCTCCTCGGCCTCGTCGTAGGCCACCAGGTGGTACCCAAGGCCTTCCCAGGGCGTGTGGCCACAGCCGCCAGCTGCCTCTCGGCCATGGTCGCGCTCATCGCAGCGTTGCTGCAAGTGAGTGCCTCTGAGTGCGATTGAGTGCCCCTGAGTGCCCCTGAGTGCCACCCTGAGTGTCACAGAGTGCCTCTGAGTGCGATTGGTGCGATTGAGTGCCACTGAGTGCCTCTGAGTGCCTCTGAGTGCCCTGAGTGCCACCATGAGTGCAATTGACGAATGCGTCCATCACGGCGCTGATCGCAGTATCCATTCGGGAAGGCCGCGGTGCTCATCGGCAAGCCGCCATTGATGCTCGTCGGCTTGTCGGCCTTCGCGGGCCTCGCGTCGCTCTGCTTGCTGCTCGACCTCGAGCAGGTCAGTGCCACTGAGCCGCTGATTACAACTGAATGCCACGGATTACCAATGCACGCTTGCTGCTTGACCTCGCGCAGCTCGCTGCCATCGGGACGCTGATGACCACTGATTGTCGCTGATTGCATGCTTGCTGCTCGACCTCGCGCAGCTCGCTGCCATCGGGACGCTCGTGCTCTGCTACGTGCTGCAAGGCGTAGGGCGTGCCTGCTACGAGGGCACGAACAAGGCGCTCTAC
This sequence comes from Chrysochromulina tobinii, assembly GCA_001275005.1. Lineage (NCBI taxonomy): Eukaryota > Haptophyta > Prymnesiales > Chrysochromulinaceae > Chrysochromulina > Chrysochromulina tobinii. Next base: position 7,687 of record JWZX01002929.1, read on the forward strand.
GCCGACCTCTTCCCCCACGACAGCGAGGCGGCCTTCTCCAACATTGTGCTTGCTAATGGTGCCGCGTCGGCGATCGGCTTCTTCATGTTCCCGAGCTTCACCAATGGTGCCATCGCCGCCACCGCCTTCTCGAGCGCGTGTGTCGCCATCGTCGCCTATGTGATCGCGGAGGCTCTCACCCGCTGCAAGGGCACCTCCACCCCTCCGGAGCTGGTCACTATACGCTGATCGAGGTCATTTCGTACATACTACCCACATCGCCCCCACGCCATCCCGTAGCCTTCGCCCGCTCCGGAGCTGGGATCATCGCGGATGCTGTGGTCCTCCGTACATTGTTATGATAACGACGGTCGGGCGACGCGCGCTCGATAAGACGGCAAAGAACAAGAACGGTTCCACTTTTAGTTAAAATGTGAATTAAAAACTAGTAAAATTAAATGTTCAAAATGTGAAAGATTTTCGCAATCGACTCACATTTGACTGTTTACCGCCGATTCCCCGGTGTCCGCCATCCGCTACCGTGGTCCGAGCGTACTCGCCGGCGGGCGACGCGACGGAAGCCACGTACGGTTTCGTACGGTACTTGAAACCCGTACGGTACAAGAAGACAAAAGAAGAATGAAGATATCCCCGCGAAGTGCGAAGACCGCAGCAAAGCACGTGCGCGACCGCCTCGACCCGCAGTGCCGAATCCACTCACACCAGCGTCGCACAGCAGCCATAGTGGTTGCCAGATCGAGATCGACGTTCGACCCGCGCCGCTGTATGAGTACTGTAACTAAGACTATCGCAGGCAGAACGGTGCCCCCCGCGCCGAGCGCCGTGTTGAGCGTCGTGGTGAGCGCCGTGCGATGCGAGTGCCGTGCGTGCCTTGTCGCGTCACTGTAGACTAAAAGTGCGGTGGCAGACGGCGCCGCCGAGCTTCATCTCGAGCACGAGCTTACCTGATGAGGGAGGCACTCAGACGCACACAGAGCCACTCAGAGCCACTCAGAGCCACTCAGAGCCACTCGGGGCCACTCATCGTCACTCAGAGCCGATCAGAGCCAATCAGCGCCAATCAGCGAGGTCTCATCTCGAGCTCGAGCTCACCGTCCTTGAGATAGCGACGCAGCACCGTATGGCGTGGGTGTTCCCCGACGGTTTCATTCACCGTCGTGACGAGCACGTCGCCCTCCCACGCATTCTTCTTCTCCCATTTCGAATCAAACAGCTCCTCTTGCTGCGTAACCTGATGAGCGAGGCAATCAGACGCACTCAGACGCACTCGGACGCACTCAGAAATCACCACCAGAGGCACTCAAAAGTCCACAGTGCAGCGTCACCCCTATAGGGAATGCCTCGACCTTCAGGCCCCACGGCGCCTGCACGGTGAACTGCCACACGCCGCCCTTGCGTTCCCAGGACTGCACCGGCTTGAGTCCTAAAGCGAGCTTGCGTTTCATGTAACTCACGCCCGCAGCCTTGAGGAATTCGTCAAAGTTCGACGAGTCCGACAGCTGCCACACGCCTGTGAGCTCCACGGCCGGCGGCGACTGAGAGGCACTCGGAGGCACTCAGAGGCACTCGGAGACACTCAGAGACTAATGGCCCACTCGCCTGTGAAGTCGACGGACGGTTCGCCCTTGGGTGACCTCGCCTCAATAGCCTTCTCTACCACCACTGTCGCTGAGCTCGATCCGGAGCTCGATGGCGTTGAAGGCTGGCTCATCGACGCTTGCACGTGAGACTGAGACTCTTTGAGCGAGTCCATGGCGGCCGCCGCCCTGGCACGATCCGCGGCGGCCGCCTTGAACCGTCGGATGACGTGCCTGATGAGAGAGGCAATCAGAGGCAATCGGAGGCGATCAGAGGCGATCAGAGGCGATCCGAGGCGATCAGAGGTGATCGTAGGACGACGCGCCTTTGCCGCGTGAAGAGCACCATCAGCGACGCGAGTGACATTCGATCGAGGCGCGTCTCATCATCGACGGAGGCGGTGGCGGGAGATGCAGCGGGAGATGACGGAGATAGAAGTCTCCCTGGCAGTGGGGTCATGGAGTCTTCCGGCGGATGAGTGCCTCTGATGACCTCTGATTGCCGTCGTAATGAGCCATCTGGAGCGCCGGGTGAAGCTAGCAATGCAGGCGTGCTCATCCCTTGCACCTGATGAAGGACGCAATCATAGGGAGCATCAGAGGAGTCCGCAGGAGACCATCAGAGGCAGCCCAATGCACTCTGAGCAAACCCGATGCAAGCTGGGCAAACCCGATGCAAGCCGAGCAAACCCGATGCAATCAGGGACGACCCCGATGCGCCCAGACGCGCCCAGGCGCACCCAGACGCACCCATCCGCACTCAGGCGCACGCAGACCCGAGCAGGCGCAAGCAGGCGCGCACCGCGCTGAAGACGCTCGCATTCCCTAACGATCTCCGGCGAGCTCCGCGCGACGATTGGCCATATGGCGACGGAGTACTCGACGATCGAGAGCCTTCGGAGACTGCGCAGCCTGGCGACTGCGGCGTGTTCATCGCGGCCCCCCGCGGCGACAGCGTTTCGGTGAAGGCTGACTGCGGGGTGTGGAATGCGTCCCGTGGAGACTCTGCAGCGGCCCTTTCAAACGCGACTCGCACGGCATCGGCGCCCAAGGGGGTGTTGAACTCGTACCCGGCGTGGAGCGACGGCTCGGGCGTGTCTAAAGGGGTCAGCAATTCGACGCTGATTTGCCGTCGTACAACCAGTGGGCTATTGACTTGCACCGTCAGGGGGCTGTCTTCCGGCGGCGACGGTGCCCTGCTCGTAGGAGTGGGCGCGCTCTTCGCAGCTGGGTTTGCACCACCGATGGCAGGCACATCGCTCTCTGCAGCTAGTGATTCAGTGATAGGCACTGACCGATGGGCTCGAAGCTGCCTATCATCGTCCAGCTCTAGCGGGATAGGCGTCACGTGCTGCCCGTGATTCTCCGCAACAGTCAGCACAACATCAGCTTGGGCTTTGCTCGCAGCGCACGCACAACATATCACCATACTGGCCACCGTCACTGCTCTTCCTGCTGCCGGTGCGCGATGCGCTCGCTAGCTCGCACGCACGCTATCGACGATGATGAGCACAACGCCCGACGAAGGGGTCCCCACACACCATGCTTGCGGAATTTCTAACTTGAAACTTTGTTTAGTGTTGCGAACAATGCCTCCATGGAGACCGGTCCGAAGCCGCTAGCCCGCACACGGCTGCCTCCTCACGCGGGAGGGGGACAGTATCCTACAGATCGGAGGGAGATGGCGTGCCTAAGTGCTGCGGTCCGAGCAGCGGTGCGGCGCGATCCGATGACAGCATGCAGCTAAAACGTGAACCCCGTGATCGGCCGCACCCGTGCCCACCCCCTCCCTCAGACGAGCACTCCCTCATCTTGGACGCCCTTGCGCTCTTGCATGCCACGCCCGTCACGGCGCTCATCCTCGTCCTCGCTACCCTCGTCCTCGTCGTCCTCGTCCTCCTTATCCTCAGTCGTCCCATCGGCGCCAAGCTGCTCGCGAAGCATCACATCGTCGAGGTCGTCCTCGATCTCCGTCGGCTTCGCGCCCATGCCCAGATAACCACGCAGCTCGTCAGTGAGCAGCTCCCTCTTGATGCATTCAAACCCAATGCGCTCCTTGAAGGGCGCAGGCCAGCGAGCGATCGCTGTGGGTGTCCCCAAGGCGCTGCTGCCTTCGGCGCGTACCTTCATCATCACCTCGCGCATGGCTATCTCCGACAGCATCGGCAGCGGCACCTTTTGCTTGTACAGGTCGCGCGCGCGCGCACCCTCAAAGAACGGGTGCGCGCGAATCGCCTCGTGATCATACGTACCTGTGGGGAAGAGGGAATCGCGCCGTGGTGAGCACTTGCATGCCATCGGGAGCGAATCGCCTCGTGATCATACGTACGGGTCATACGGAACGCAGCCACGCTCGAATCGGAGCCCTCCTCGCCGCCCTTGTCCTTCTTCTTGACGCCGAGCTGGTCGGCGGGCGGCACACCCGCCGGCCAACGGCCCCCGAGCCGTTTTGCGGGCTCGAGCACCAGGAGCTTTCCGATGAGGTCCGCCGCGACGACCGGCACGCCCTCGGGAAGTTGATACTTGCGCGCGAGGACGCGCTTGAAGGTGAGGTAGTCGGAGCCGCCGCGAAAGGGCGGTTTGCCCACGAGGATCATCGCCACGAAGCAGCCAAACGACCACAGGTCCGCGCGCTGGTCCGCAAACTTGTTGTTGATCGTCTCTGGCGCCATGTACTCGGGCGTCCCGAGAAACTCTTTGAAGCCCTTGCGGCGCGGCCGCTTGCCACCCTCGTCCTCGTCGTCGAGGCCGAGCTTGATCGGGTTGCGCAGGAGCTTCGCCGTCCCAAAGTCGATCATCTTCACGTGGCCGTCTCCGCTGATCAGCACGTTCTCGGGCTTCACGTCGCGGTGGACGACGTCGTGCTCATGCAGCCACTGCAACACCTCGAGTACCTCGGCGGCGTAGTTGCGCGCAATTGTCATCGGCAAGCCCGTCTTGTGGCAGCACTGCCACAGCTCGCCACCCGGCACCGCCTCCATCGACAGGTATGCCGCGCCCACGTCCTGGAAAGCGTGGTACAGCTCGACAATCGACGGGTGGCGCAGCCGGCTGAGCACCCAGCGCTCGATGAGCACCTCGTCCATCTTGTGGTAGCGCTTCACTTTGGTCTTATCGATGATCTTGAGCGCGACCGTCTTGTGCGTCGAGCGCAGCGTCGCCTGGAAGATTTGGGAGTAGTTGCCCTCGCCGAGCAGCACCTCCAAGTCAAAGTTCTGCAGCGTCACCTGCTGCTGCTGGAAGCCGTTCATCTGCTCGCTGCCGGGCACCAATACCTCGCCCTTGAGCAGCCGCCACTGGCGATAGCCGCACGCTCGCTCGACGAGCGGCTCCGCGGGCGTGAACGCAGGAAGAAGGAAGGCTTCCATCTTCGCGACGTGGCGTTCACAGCGAGTCCACAGTGAATAGAGAGTGGGTCGACTTCAACCATCGACTGAAGGTAGGACCAATTCCAGCGGAGTTCATAATATTAACGCAGCCGACGCATTCCTGCTTTGGAGCATGTTCCGACGCTGCCAATTGGCCTTGCCAATTTCGAATTTGCATTGGCCAATTGGACGCTGCCGAATCAGGATGCAGGAAGCTCACTGCGATCTCTGTTGGGCAATGCCCCTCATGCGCGCGCTCGACACCGTTATTACGCAACACTGACGCGACAGCGCCCGGCTTGAAGATCACACGCGGACAGGGCGACCTCGCCCCTACCGTACCTAAACCATTCCAATCTGTGCAACGAAACGTATCACCTTCCTGGTTCACGTAGCCCAGCAAGAAAGCCTCGACGTCGCTGCTCGGTCGATGGCGATGTGTCCGGCGCCTCCGGGCTCGGAGCGGCGGACCTGCGGAAGCCAAGCTTTTCGAGCTGCTCTTTGGCCATGAGCTCTCTGTGGGCGCGTGAAGCGAACGAGCAACGCGTAAGAGGTGGAAGCGAGGCCATGCGTTCCCACATATTCACGTGCTGGCGCTCACGTGTCCATGCGGCACTGGAGGTACGCTGCTGAGAGAATGCGGCAAGCTTCGGATTGCGCTTGCATGCCGTTATCCTTCAAGCACGCCATGTACGCCTTCTTGGGCTCGGAGCATTCGCCAAAGTGGTCGAGAGGGAAGCTACCCTTGTCGGGCGGCTTCGGCGGTAGGCCTCGAGCTGGCACGGACGCATGAGACGCCATGTCCGTGCGGTCGTCGAGGCGAAGTCACGTGCTGATCGAGTTCGGGACCAAGATCTCTCCGTTCCGGCATTCGCATTTCGCGCGCCGCTGACCTTTTATAATCGCGTGAACAATACGCCTATCCGAACCAATGCGCGGCACTGTTTGCGTCGGCGGCAGGCGAAGGACGCACGGTCGGCAGGTACCACGGGTCTTGCAGGTCTGACTGACAATTTCCCGCACCGCCTCGTCCGCCACCATCCTCGTGTACATGCCACAGGTCAGCACCGCGCTCGTCATGGCGCTCGTTCAGCTGCATCTCCGTCGACGCCTGCTCACCGAGCTGCGAACGGCGCTCGTCCGCAGCGCGCGGACGCGCCGTCCTGGGCATAAGCGCCGTACTGGGCGCCTGCCTCAGCGCTCCTGGAGGCCCCGGGACAATCATGCGAGGGCGCTCTCCCGGCGCGCGCGCTGGCAGCGGCGGGCGGGGCGGCGCGTGCTTGAGCGCGAGTGCAGACGCCGCGGGCAGCCGCCCGAACGTCGAACGCCACATCCGTCGGAGCTCAGCCTTGGTCTGCACGACCTTCACAGCGTTCTCGACCCAGCTGAGGCCCTCCTCCTGTGGGAATTGCTCGTAGAGGACGTCGAGAATGATGTCCAGCAGCGATCGCTGCTGCTGCTGCTGCTGCTGCTGGGGGCACTGATGCTGCGGCGGCGGCGACAGCTGCGTTGCAAACGGCGGCTTCTGCGGTGGTGGCTGCTGCGCGGTCATTGGCGCTGTCATGCGCGCGTCCCGTGAAGAAGTCTGTGAAGAAGCCTCTGCCTCCGGGGTGGCAGCCGCGTCAGACTCGGGAGGCTCGAAGATGCCATTCGCGTCGGCGGCCATCTCCCTGACAGCGTGCTCCGCCGCCTCAATCTCGTCATCGAGCTCGTCGAGCCACGCAAGCGCACGTGTCACCTCCTGCGGAGTGAGAGCTGGCGCATCGTCGCGTCGGCGTTCGGCATGGAGCTGTGCGAGCGCGCGCTCCTTGGCGTCTATGGCGGCCTCGCGTTCGCGCCGCAGCTCCTCCATCGCGTCCAGCCACGTCGCCTCCCGCTCGGCGAGATCCTCGACCTCCGCTGCGAGATCCGCCTGCCACTTGAGAGTCCGGCGCGCCTGCGAGATGAGCGCCTTGAGCTCGTCGCACACCTCCCACGGCGTCGGCCGCGCGAGGGCCTCGACCAGGTCGACGGTCCGTACGCCGTTGACGACGCTCGGGTAGTGCACCACGGTCAGCACGGCGTCCGGGTGCGCGGCCTCATACACCTCGCGGAGCACGTGGCTTTCACGGCGAGGCACGTGCCAGCAGACGCCAGCGGCCATCAACTCGGCGAGGTTGGCGTACCAATCTGTGTGAAGGCGCTCGAGCATGCGCTCGCGAATGGCGGCGTGACCCTCATCGAAGGGCGGTGGCGCCTCGCCGGCGGCGGCGATGCGAGCCGCATCCGGTGTCAGCGAGAGTGCCGCAAGATCAATCAAGAGCGCCGGGGGCTCCAAACGATCATCGGCAGCGTCCGCGGTGGCATCGCCAATCACGGTGGGCGCAACGAAGGCATCTTCGTCCTCGCGCGGCGCGAGCGGCGCGAGCTCAAAGTTGTCGTCGTCCCACACCACCGACATGGACTGGAGTCGAGGACAGTCGTGTGAACGTTACCTTTGCCGAAACTGCACAGCAACTCTTCTACCCGCGGGAATCGAGGCGCGAGGCACGCTCGGCGTGCTCAGCGTCCAGCAACGAGAGAAGTGCCGACCGGTCGAGGCAGACGCACGCGGCTCCCTTGCGCGGCTCAAAAAGTCCTCACCGCTCACGAGGTGGGAGGTGTCAACGTCAGATCGTCAGTCCACCGCCCACGAATTCTGCGTCCAGGTGTCCCCGAGCGGCGGAGATTTTTAGCGGCGGCCTCGCCGCGGAGATCCGATCTGAAAAGTAGGATGCTTTTTCCCTGGACGGTTTCGAGATGAAAAATTCAATAGCGTTGCATAAAAGAGGAATTTCCGACGCGACACGTGTGATCAAACGCATCAACGGAGCCGAGATCACAAGGGAGGTCTTACGCGCAATTTCCGTTCCGTCAATTGTGTGTCGGATGCGAGCTGAATAGGTCTCTGAATCTGCACCTTTGCATTGGGTACGCATGGCCTCTGGCCTTGTTTCCCTCGTCCAGCGCGCCTGATCGACCCTCGGAAGCTCACACGTGCCTGTGCTCGCCTCACCCTGCGTCGCAGGTCCACCCTGCGCGCACCCATGCACGACGGGATGAGCTCCATTGCTGAGGCACCCCGAGGAAACCTCCGACCCAACTATTCCTATGGCTCACTCGCGGCTGCTGAGCAGCTTGAGGCGCTCATGCGCCACCCTCCGCCACCCGCCGTGGACTCACTCGCAAGCCGGCGCGCGCATGCGATGTACGGCGCATCGCACATCAGCAGCGGCATGTGTGGCCTGGGCCAGTTCGGCTCGGCGCCCACTCATGAGCCGACTTTCAGTGGGCCTGGCAGCGACGCGAGCGGGTTTATGGGCGGCCTGGACCGTATGGACTTTTCGCAGGCCTATGGCGGCAACATGGGCGGCAACATGGGAGGCGGCCTCATGCGCGGCGGCTTCAGTGAGTCGGCCTCCGGCGGCATGCCGATGTCATCGTCGATGCAACAGCACCATGCGAGCCTCGCCGCGGCATCGGCGCTGGGCGCCGGTGGCGGCTATTACACCGCGAGCCGCGGCAGCTGCATCGAAGACGACGGCGCCACGCGCTCCTCGCTCTCCATGATGCACAGCGCAGGCGCAGCGGTTCGCAGCATCCAGCCTACGCCGGGCCTAGCGTCCATGGCGCAGGCGCCGGCGATGGCGAGCGCCTACGGCGGCTACGGCGGCGGCGGCGGCTACTTTGGGGTGGGCTCGGCTCCCGGCCCGGTCCTGAGTGACTCGGTCTCGCCCACACACATGGGCGGCATGGGCGGCATGGGTAGCATGGGCGGCGGCTCGCCACAGGGCGATGGTTCGGCTGGTCAGAAGCGGCGTTTCGTGTGGACCCCCGAGCTTCACCAGCGCTTCGAAGCCGCCGTCAATGCGCTCGGCCTCGACATTGCGAAGCCGAAGACCATCCTCAAGCTGATGAACGTCGACGGGCTCACCAAGGCCAACATCAAGTCGCATCTCCAAAAGTACCGGTGCATGATGGCCAAACGGTCGACGGACTCGGGAGGCAAGGGCGGCGAGGGCTCGAGCGGCTCTTACACGGGCCTCGTGCCATCCAAGCCGGGGAGCGCCAACGGCAGCGTCGACTCGCGCTCGACGGCGGCTCTCGAGTCCGAGGGCTTCGGATCGATGGGAGAGTCGACTGAGGAGGACCCTGCCGCGCAGCTCGACCTCGAAGGGTCGAAGACGTCTCTACATAAGAACCTTGAGGTACAGGAGATGACGCTGCAGGTCCAAATGGAGCTCCAGAGAGAGCTCTCGCGCCAGCTCGAGCTGCAGAAGAAGCTGCAGGCCGAGATGGAGAGCCTGATCGCTGCCAACGTGGAGGTGAACACCAACACCAAGATGGGCTCCATCCTGTCGCTCAAGGCCAAGCTGCAGAAGGATCTCAAGGACCACCTTCGCATGCAGCATCAGCTCCTCGAGCAGCTAAATAGCGTGGTGCTGCCTGCCGTCGAGCGGCTCGACACACAAGAGTCCGATGACAGCACCACTGCCACCGCGTCCGCGTACGCTGATGCCGAGAAGAAGCGTGCGAACGTGTCGTCGGCGCCTGCCGTGTCGGCGTGCAAGAATAGTAGCCTCTCCTCTGATGACGGCGACGATGACGAGGACGAAGAGGACGATGAGGACGATGAGGAGGAGACGCCCTCGAAGCGCCCCAAGGCGACGTGAGCAGAGACATCTATTGACGGCCGTGGCGTGCAATATAGTCGTCAGTGGACGCCTAGAGACATCTATTGACGGCCGTGGCGTGCAAGATGGATCCGAACGGCGAGCCACCGCCGGCTGGCACGCACGCAGAGTATGTGGCTTCAATCAACCGAAATCAGGGTGCGCACGGGAGCGTGTGGTTACTTCAGGGTGCCCCACGGCCGACCGGGCCGCACGCGCGTCAAGTGCGAACCTTCACAAGTGGACACAGGACGCGTGCCGCGAGGAGAGAGTGACGTACGCGACGGGCGACATACATGCTACGGATGTGGAGAGAGAGACCACATGAGAGAGAGAGACCACAGATGCATGTGCACAGAGAGAGCGATAGCCGCGAGAGACGACAGATGCACACAGAGCGTCGTGTCGTTTCCGTGGTCGTGGCGCGAGTGCAAGTATATACACGGTGCTGTGGGCATGCCGGTGTGGAAAGACGTGGTGGTGTCAGTTCCGTTGCGCGCCCTCATGAGTGATGAGACCGAGGCATGCGACGGGCCCGCACATGATGGTTGATGCGGTGCACGGCATGTTCAGATCATGTTGATGATCATGATTGTGCCGGCCTGCGGCTGCACTATTCCGTGATTTATATTTCCGTTTTTCGTTTAAAAGATTAAAACATTTTTATCGCGACCGTCAGATGTCCTCTTCCCGGATCCCGCCCGGGCCCGCTCTCCCGCTCACGCCGCCCGGGGCGGGGGCCGTGTCCACGCCCGCCCCTAGCGGCGGGCCGATCGTAGTGCGCCGAGCGGAGCGGACAGCTCCGACACCGCCGCGGCTCATCGGCATCGGCGCGGATCTTCGCAGGTTCGCAGCATATCGCGTGTGAGAGGTCCCACATGTGGTGATGGTCCATCGCCGGACCGCATCCTCAAAACGGCTCAAATGACGAATCCTTCGAAACTGACCGGGCGTAGCAGAACGGAATTGCAATCGAGATACGAGAAACACTACCCCGCATTTGCCACCAAACGGAATCCGATCGCGAATCCCGCAAATGATGGACGAGATGTGCGAATCATCTATTTCAATTCAAGGGGGCGCGCACGAGAAGGGGACGACGAAGTTGGCCTTGCGGTGCTGAGCCATGCAATGCATCGAACAGTAGCGCTTGTCAAACTTCTCGTAGTACTCGTGGTCCGTTGGGAGCGCCTCGGCGAGATGGACCGCCTCTTCATACCCAGCGTGGCATCCGTTGCACTCCCACACCTTGACCAGCCGAGACGTGCGCTCGGGCGGCCGCCACCAGCTCAGCAGACGCGACGCGTTGCCCGCGCGCAGCGCGTCGACGTCCACCTCGCTGAGGTTGGCCCGTCTGAGACGGCCAACGAAGCTTCGGATCACATGGGTCAGGCCGGCTCCGCCAAAAGTGGCGAGTTGCAGGCGTGAGCTGACCGCATGCGACAGTACCAGCTGCGACGCATGGCCCGCTGCGGCGAGCGCCGCCACCTCGCGTGCCACCTCGGAGTCCGTCGGCGGAGGTGCGAGTTCAGCGTCCACGTAGTCGGCACCGGCCACACTCCACGTGTCGCCAAGCCCGTCGAAGCACAAGGTGACGCCGAGCCGGAGGAGCTGCAGGAGGGCCTCACGCCGCTCGGACGCGAGCAGGTTCTGCGCATGCGCCACGATGATCGACCCTGCTCTCGCACCCTGAGCTATCAGGCACTGGACGCCCTCCAGCGCACCCGAACCGTCGCCTGGGCATGCAGGCAGTGGACAAAGGATCGGAGCACCCGTGCGCAACTGCGCACGGCCGAGGGCGCGCAGCGTGGCCGTGCGTGCCCGTGCGAGCTCGGGCGTGAGCGATGACGCGGCCGCTAGTGCGGGAACCTCGCCCGTCGTCAGTATTCCCGCACGCACTGCCGTCGCAGAGCCGCGTACAGCGATGCCAGAGGTGAGCTCGGCAACCAGTCGGTCGGCCATCTCGTCGACCGGTTCGTCTTGTTGCATGGCAGTGTCGGAGACGTCGAGCGGCTGCTCCTCCGGAGCGCGCATGGCCTCGTCGACACTCACACCGGCCGCCATGATGATGTTGACCTTGGTCAGCTGCGACAGCGAGAGCAGACCCTCGGCGTCTCGTCCGACAACGGTGCAGTCGACAACGGTGCAGCCGGCAGGGCCAGTCGCATCTCGGAGCGCCGCGAGCTCCTGCATCAAGACATCGACGCCTGGAGAACGCAATGCAGCCAAGCAATGCCGCGGCTGGCTGCGGATCTGGTGGAGCCGGCCGAGCGATATGAGATCGTTTGCGAGGGCAGGAGAAGCAGCTTGCTGGAAGCGCGAGGTGAAGTCAAAGAGCAAGTGCTCGTGCACGAGGATGTCCCCCGTGAGCGAAGCGGTGGCCCCGGTGACGCAGATCGCCCGAGGCCTGCTGTCGTCTGCGTCGCGGCGTGAACCCTCGGCCATTGCGCGCACTCTACTTTCAGTGAAGCGCCATGTTGGGCATCCAGTTTCCCACTCTCGGTCTCGGCCACGCGTCTCTCTGTCGGCTCACAGCGCGCACCAGTAAGCGTGCACAGTCTCAGCGGGTGCAGTTCTGGTGCTGTACCGGTGTCCCGGCTCCCCCGGTGTCAATTTACCGGTATCGGTGATAAGTACCCCTGGTCCAGGGGTACCGTATGGTTTTGGTATAGGCGCGATTCATCGTCGATGACCGCCGAGGACCGCCGAGTCATCATTACTTCGACAGTGGAACGGTTCAAAAACACCGGTCTCAGGTGGGGAACCCAGGGGACAAACACCGGTACATCCAGATTCGTCTCTTCTTCCCGCTCCGAAATGGGTGTTCTAGCCCCTCCGTGCACCGTAGCGATACTTGGTCAGCAATCGGCGAGGCTTCTTCCTCTCGCTTTTGGTACCTCCAGCTGCACCCCTGTCTCTTGGTGCCTGCACGGCCAGCCGGGCCGTCTTTCCCCCTCTCACCTTGCGCTTCAGCTCGAGCCTCTTTTGCTTCGGCGGCTCGGCGGGGAGGGCACACTGCTCTAGGAGTGGCTGGACCATGTTCAGCAGAGGCTGCCCATCGAAGCGGCCGCAGTGACCGCGATCTCCGAGGGCTTCGTCAATGACGCGCGCAAGCCTCGCGCCGACGGCGTGGCGAGCCTCGACGATGAGCTCCGCGGTCGTCTCGCTCGCATCGACGCTCAGCCACTCGTCAACAGTCATCCGTGGACCCCCCGGCGCTGCCTCGAGTTTCAACTGCTCTCCCAAGAAGATGCATGCACCCAGAGGGGGTACAGGCGTCACGCCACGGATGAAGGCGTCGGAGGTGGCGACGCAGTCGTAGTACGCGAGGTATGGCGAGGCCCAACCCGTGCTGTTGAGACGAGCGCCGCAGCTGGCCGGGTGCAGCCGCGCCGTGTTGGGTTCGAAAGAGCTGGAAGGCGCATGCGGCACCGAGAGAGAGCGCCCCACACCCACGGCAGCGCTACGCATCTCGAGCACGCACGTGCCGGGCCCGAGGACCGATCCGTCCTCCGAAAAGGTTTTCACGTACCTGATGAGTGGGAGGATCAGCGGACAATTATGGCGCTCTCAATAACATCCGAGGTCATCCGTGGGCATCCGTGGGCATCGGCGACGTACGCGAGGCGGGGGTACAACGCCACAGCGGTGAGTGCCGCTAGTAGCTCCGGTGTAGCTCCGAGCCCAGCTGCCGCCCCGCCTGGCGCCGCCCCGCCTGGCGCCGCCCCGCCTGGCGCCGCCACGCTTGGCGCTGCGGCTTGGGCCATGGACGACGTGGCCGCCTGCGCTCGAGCTCTCGCCTCGACGGCCCCAAGGGAACGCATACGCCGGGAGAGCAGCTTTGCCTCCCCAAGACTCTCAATCAGGTCCGCCTTGAGCGCTCGCATCTCTCCTAACACCTTGGGGCTGAGCGAGCGAGCCTCAGCCAGCTCGGCGCGCCTGTCTCCTACCCCCGCGGGGGTGGCGTAGAAGTAGGCTTGGTAGGCATGCAAGGCAGCCAGATGGTCGGATTGCGAGCCGCGCGCGAACCTCTCCTTGGACGCGGCGACGCGTCGTGCCTCCATAGCATCCAGCGGGATCACAAACGGAGAACGCAGCGACAGCGCAGCGGCGATCGTCAGGGTTTCGTCAACGGCCCCAAACGCAACTCCCAGCACAAGCAGTTTGGCCAGCCGCGGCTCGACGGGTAGTTGGACAAGCAGGCGCCCTAACGGCGTGAGCTGTTCGGCGGCATCCAGGGCCTGCAATGCGGTGAGCTCTCTCACTGCGGCGGCGATGGCGTCGGCTGGAGGCGGCTCTGGAAGCGACGACAGCACGTCGGATGCCTTGTGAGGCAAGCGGAGCGCCTTCGTGGTCATCACGAGCGCCTCGAGTGAGACCCTCAGTACCTGATGAAGCAGGCAACGGTGGTCATCAGTGGCCATCAGAGGTCATCGGTGGTCATCGGTGGTCATCAGTGATCATCGTGATCGTCAGTGGTCCTCAGTGGTCATCAGTGATCATCGGTGGTCGTCAGTGGTCATCAATGGACATGAAGTACCTCCGGCTCTGTCGCTGGCACCAGGACAGCATCCGAAGGAAACAGATGGTAGCACAGGCCCGCTCGCACACGCCCAGCCCTGCCGCGTCGTTGGCGCGCCTCTGCATCGGAGATGCAGACATCGTCGAGGCGCGTCATGCGCGTGCTCGCGTCGTAGCGAACGCGCTTCACACGCCCCGTGTCGATCACCAGAGCGATGTCGTTGATCGTAATCGAGGTCTCTGCCACATTGGTCGCAAGCACCAGCTTCGTGACCCCGGCCGGCGCCGGCTGGAACACGCGCACTTGCTCATGAGGTGGCAACGCACCATGTAAGGGGATGACCCACTCCGCTCGCACAGGGCCGTCGGGCGATGCGAGGACCCCAATGAGCACCCTCATCACCTCATCAATCTCGCCCGAGCCTGGCAGAAAGACGAGCACTCCCCCGCCCCCCTCAGCCTCCTTTGAGCTGACGAATCGACGCACCAGCTGCAGGATCAGGTCGACATTAATCGCGGTCAGGTCGAGCGCACGCAGGGCGTCGAGCACCGCCGGCGACGCTGTGGGGAATCGCTCCGCCACTTTGGCCTGCGGCATCAGCGCGACGCGTTCCGGGTTGTCGCTCTGCGCCGCCCGGCGACGCGCAGCCGCCGAGTGGATGCACCAGGGCGCCGAAGGGATGACCCGATGGTCCGTCTCCGCAAGTGCATGCTCGAGGTACCGAGTGGTCACCTCGTACGCACGCCCCTGCAGCCGCACGCGTGGCACCGGCAGCCGCAGCTGCTGGCCAAAGTACGCCTCGAAGTAGTCGCTGGCGAGCGTGGCACTCATGAGGCAGAGGCGCAGTCTTGGCAGAGGCGCCGTCCCAGTCGGTGTGCCGGTCGCATTTTTAGCCGCGTTCGTGCGGTTCACCGCTCGCCTCGAGCGACGCGCTGCCTCCTCTGACTGCCGGCGCTGCCTGAGCAACACGCGCCGCAGCGCCAAGAGCAAAAGGTCGTTCTCAACAGAGCGCTCGTGCACCTGATGAAGGAGGCAATCAGACGCACTCAGAAGCACTCGGATACAATCAGATGCAATCAGATGCACCTCGTCCACGAGGACCACGTCGAAGCGGGCGAGACTCGGATCCTCTTCCAAGATGCGCAGCAGCACTCCGACCGTGCATACAAGCAGGGCATTGCCGCGTGCCGACTGGCGCGACTCGCCGCGCACTGCGTATCCGACAGCTCCGTGCCCAATTCTCTCGCCGCGTTCGGCCGCGATGCGTTCTGCGACGCCCACGGCCGAGATCCGGCGCGGCTGCGTGAAGGCGATGCTTATCGGCCGCTTCGTGCGCGCAGCGTCCTCTAAGAGGTATTGGGCGACTTGCGTACTCTTGCCGCATCCCGTCTGGCCTTCTACGAGGCTCACGGGCTTTCGTAGGGCGTCCAGAATCGCCGAACGCGAACGGTACACTGGCAGCTCCGCTCGTTCACGCGCCATTGGCCCTCCGCCCTTGAGCAACTGAGGGAGCGGCGGCCGCTTCGGCGTCGCATTGCGACGGACCTGCTGCTGCTGCTGCTCGCGAAGTGGTTCAGAAGCAGATTGCACACCCTTATCACCTAAATGCACCAAGTCGTCCAGTGCGCTGCGAACCAGCTTGGCCTTTGCCGGAGATAGCTTGACGCGCCGAGAAGGCGGAGCCCAGGCCTCGCTCATGAGCGCCGCGTTTGAACTCCATCGTGGATGCCTAACGAGGATGCCAACATTTCCGCCTAGCCACACAAGTGGTGCCAGCCAGGCTGTGATGTGAAGCATGCAGGGGAGTCGAGGGAGTCGACCTTCGTCTAGCGTGACGCTGGGAGACACGGGTGGCCAGTCGAGTCCATTGCGCAGTGAAATTGGTGTGAAGCGACTTGCTTGTGTGTCCCTCATCTTCGGCTTGGCTGGAAGTGAAGTGACTTGACTTGACTTGACTTGACTTGACTTGACTTGACTTGACAACTCCCATTCGTGCCTGGGGGAACGAGGAAAAACTAGCAAACGGAGATGGCATGGGTGCTGAACTCCCGCGTCGAGCTCGGTTCGGGCGGCTACGGCCGCGTGGTGCAAGCCACGGAGACGAGCACCGGCCGGATCGCTGCTGCCAAGGTCATCTCCACAACACGCATGAAGATCACAGCCATCCAGAAAGAGGTCACACTCATGTCCAAGCTGAAGCACCCAAGCATCGTCGAGCTTCTCGGCTACGAAGAAGTGCCCGAGCAGAGACAAGTGGTAATTTACATGGAGCTTGCCGCTGGCGGCGAGCTCTTCTCGCGCGTCATCACCGCTGGCATCCTAATGGAGGATCAGGCACGTGTCTACTTCAATCAGATTTTGGAGGGGGTGGGATTCATGCACTCCATGGGTGTCGTGCACCGCGACCTTAAGCTTGAGAATGTGCTGGTCGACGCTCACGACCACTGCAAAATTTGCGACTTGGGGCTGGCGCATGAGTACCAAGTGCTGAACGGCGAGACTCAGGTCACCTTGCTGCGTGAGGTGTGCGGCTCCAAGAGTTACTGCGCCCCCGAGGTTCTCGAGGGGCGCGGCTATGTGGGGTTCCCAGTCGACGTGTGGTCCTGCGGCATCTGCCTCTTCGCCATGCTCGCGGGCTTCTTCCCTCTCGTCGAGGCGGACGGCTCGGACTGGCGGTACGAGCGTGTGAAGATGGCGGCGGCGGCGCAGTGCTCGGCGACGCATACGATCTTCGGTTTCTACGTCCGTACGTGCACCCTGACAACGGACGCGTCCGACCTGATTGACGGCATGCTCATCATCGACCCAGCGAACCGGCCCACCATCCAGGAGGTCCTGCAGGGCCCGTGGTGTGGTGGCATGAAAGGGGGCGAGAGCGAGGGGGAAGACGCGCGGCCTGTGTACCGCGAGCTAGGGGCGGGGCTCACCGCGGCGCAGCTCGAGGACATGTATGCGACGGAGGACAACGGGGCGTTGAGGCGGCCAGTGTATCGCGGCGGGCCTGCTCTCGGCCCGCCGCCGATGCTCTGCAAGCAAGAGCAGATGTTCTGTGCTGACTTCCATTACGAAGAGCACTCATCCTAATCCAATCGGTTCGTTGGTGCGGACGTGATCGGCAATGTCGAGTTGATTGCAAACGATCGCAGGGGCGGTGAAGGCCGTGGTGGCATGGTGCTTGGTGGCGTGGAAGATGACGAAGTTTGTGGGGTTTTGGTCGCCACGTCGTGTTGATCAAGCTTTCGTTCACGCAACTCGTGTTTTCAGATTTCACGCGCCGTGACAGTGTCGTGCACTGGTTACTGCCGCCGATTGAGTGGCCAGTAACACACCGGTTGACGCGTCGTGTCAGCGCTACAGTTTACAGTGAGTACAGGGCGGGGTTTTCCTTTTCCTTCACACCTGACGTCGAACCTGACGCCTCTTCACAGCCTTTTCGGGTTCTATGCTCTGGCGCCCATTTTTGCTACTCGCGGCGGCGCCCGTGGCCACGAAACTGGCCGAACCTGAACCGATATCCGAGACCACCAGCTTGCCGCCGTCGCCGCCGGGCTACATCGAGGAGAAGTTGGCACTCTTTGCGGAGCTGCGACGACGCCTCCAGACGACGACTTCGACGTCTCCGCCACCCTCACCGCCGCCCTCGCCACCTCCGGCACCGCCTCCGCCTTCTCCGCCGCCAACTTCACCGCCTCCTCCTTCTCCGCCGCCTCCGTCACCTCCTTCGCCATCGCCGCCGCCTCCGTCACCTCCGCCTCCACCTTCTCCGCCGCCTCCGTCACCTCCTTCGCCATCACCGCCGCCTCCGTCACCTCCGCCTCCGGCACCGCCGCCTCCGTCACCTCCTCCGGCACCGCCTCCGCCTTCTCCACCGCCACCTTCA
>JWZX01002930.1:0-35734 GCA_001275005.1 Chrysochromulina tobinii
TGCCCGCCTGTGTGAGCGTGGCCTGCGGTGTTACCCGCAAGCAGTGTAAGCTGATTGACAGACTAATCTGTCCTCGAACTTGGAACGGTCGCCATAGTATGTCACGAAGATCTCATCTTGACAGCTCTGTGTGAAACGGCTGTGAGCCGGAGCGCTGCTGCAGTTCAACACAACGCGCGCGCGCGCGCGCACACGCTCCGGACCCCCAAGCACGAGAGCCACTATCACTATGGACGGAGGTGTGGCCGACACAGCCCGTGCTAACACAAAGAACTCGTGTGAACACAAGCCGTTAATCGGCAAATCGTGGGGGAAGGGAGAGCGCCGGACTAGCATCTGCGCCAGTCCGATGCCCCCCTTCCCCCGAATGTATAGCAGAGGTACCAATAGGACCGCTGTTCGCGGCAGCCACAGCTGCCGCACGCGCGAGCGCCGCGGCGGCGTAAGCCCCGCGAGCCGAATCCGCACTCGCCGCTCGTACCCTATTCGAGGGGGGGGGGCTTGTAGTCTCCGAGCAAGCACCCCTCTTCGCATGTCGCGCGCAGCCGTGCGCATACGCAGCACGATCTCCTGCACCGCATGGCTAGCGCGTCGCAAAGCCAAGTAGCTGGCCACGATCGCCGATCGGCGGGTCGCCCGCAGTCGATCGTCGAGGCTCAAGACGTTCGCGCGACACCTGCGCGCAGCAGCGCGAGCCCGAGCGACCATGTCAGTGGCTCCCGGGCACGCATCGAGGCGTCGTTTAGCGAGGAGAAACTGGACGGTCGAGTCCGCCTCCTGCTCCTCCCGCCGCCGACGCTTACGCTGGACCGTGAGCACCCGGCGTTCCGCAGGGGTGAGGCGCGGCGTCGCCGCCGCCCGCGCCGCCGCGGCCGCCTTCTGAGCCCGATGTGATCGAACCGCTGCACGTTGGCTGTCGAGAATGATACCGGAGACATGTTGGGCGGCGAAATACGCGAAGTCCGAGACCCGATGAGCGTGCGAGTCGAGGTCACGATAGCGGGCGTCCGCCGCGTTCGAGAGTCGAGCAGCATTGGCGGCTTCGATGGCGGCCGCGCGATGCACAGCGAGTGCCCGCGCCGCGTCTGCACGTGCACGCTCCGGCTTGCTCCCGCACCAACTCACAGTTGAAAAGGTCGTGCCTGTCATCTTGAAGTGTGAACGTTAACACGACAGACGCGACAACCGATGGTACTGCCCGCTCAGAATACACACACCTTACACGACCCGCCCGTACGAGAGACACGATGCGTGTCGTTATTTAACGTAAGTTCAGGAAAAGGGCGCCGTCCCGGCTTACAAGGCGCCGGGCCCCGGTACCCCGAACCAAAACCCATCACATACTACTATGATTCACGACGAACCGAATGCTCGATTCGCAATGCTCTTGCCAATTTCTGGCGCTGTGCTCACAGTCACTACCAGAAATAGGTCACCTTCCACGGTCTCTCTCTCTCTGACGACTGGAGCACAGGTCCGTCACATGTCGTGCCGGCTGCGCTCGATTGCGAGCGCGAGCTGGGCCTCATCATAATTGGGGATCAGCGAGTCGTAATTCGTGACAGAGAGGTGATCCCCTTGATCGGTCCCGGATGGAGTCATCATACGGCTAACTTCCAGGGCGAGGGCAAGCTCCGACTCGAAGTCATGCGCATCGCCAGCAGTGCCAGCCACCGTCGCCGCAGCTGCGACCGCCGCCGGCCGCGACCCCGAAGGCGCCTCTCGCGGCGGCGGCGGCGGCGGAGGAGGAGGAGCTGGTCGTAAGGACGGCGGCGGCGGCGGCGGCGGTGGTGGTGCTCGTGATGATGGTGGCGGCGGTGGTGCTCGCGATGATTGAGGTGGTGGTGGAGGAGGAGGTGACACCGAACCTCTAGCACTAGCGCGCTGCGCCTGCTCGCGCCGTGCGAGCACAAACGCCCAGTCGCACCAGGGATCGAGCATGGGCTCCGGCCGGTGCGTCTTCCATGGGGTTGGTCCAAAGGCCGCCGAGTGGATGCGGAAGTACAGGGCGTAGCGCACGTCCGCACTCGCATTGGGCGCGATCGTGTGGGCCGTCAGGTAGTTGAGGAGAAAGACATCCCCTTTTCGGCCGACGCAGTGATGGGGTGGCCGAGGGAAGATTCGAGCGGTCTGCGGGCCGTTGGGCAGCCCGAGGGTGCCGAGCTCGTAGAGGCGCTGCAGGCCGTGCGTGCGAAAATGGGAGGCGAGCGCCGCATGCGAGCCCGGGAAGGCCATGAGCTCGCCACCATTCGGATTCGGCACGTCAGCAAGCAGGACGCCGCACAGGACGCTGAAGTTGTGAATGGTCCCGAAATGGCTCTGCTCGGGATTGTCACGCGTTGCTAGGCCGTCAATGTGCCAGTAGCTCGCGTGCAGTTGCGCAGGAGGAGGCTCAAACGTCCCTGCCTTGCAAAAGTCGCCAGGAAAGCGGAGAGCGACCTGAGCGCCGCCCGACCGAGGCCGGGGGCCGCCCAGCAGGTGCTCGAGGATCCAGGGCAAGAGACTCCGATTGAACACGTCGGTGACCTCGGGACTCAACTCGAGCCCGGACTTTGCTCCGCGGAGCCCATCCCTGCCCTTGAGAGAGCTACCAAGGTCCTTGTTGATGGCGCGCCTCGCCACGTCCACGAGCGCCTCTGGCACGACTCCTTCGAGATGCACGTAGCCGTCCGCCTCGAACCGATCGAGGACAGATACGTCGCAGAGCGCGCGCGCCATATCGGCCGCCTCTTTGCTCCCGAGGGACTCGCCGCCATACAGGCACGTGCCTGCCGTCCAAAAGTCTCCGCGCGACCGCGTCCCGGCGGACTGCTGCGCCTGCAGCCGACGCGCTGCTGTTGCCACCGCAGCCTCCGAAGGCATGCCGAAACGCTTGATCGCGCTATCGAACGTTGCATGATGTTCACGTAGCAGCTGGATCTGGCCCATATCACCTCGACTGAACAGATCAAGCAGCCCTGGGTGTGACGTAAGGATGTGTGACCAGGCAGTGTCAGCGGCAGCGTTGCCTATGCGTCGGGCTGCTGCATTCGCCAATTCAGTCATGCGGCGGCCCCAGGACGCAGCTCCCCGCTCCGCAGGTACGTCATTGCTCCTCTCTTCCTTGCCTTTGCCGCCGCCGCTGCCAGCGGCGGCCGCCTTAGGCTCCTGCCCCTTTTTGAGTTGGTCCATGCGCGAGAGGTACTCGTTGCACTTATCGCGGATCGTCTTCTGCGTGACCGGATTCTTTTCAGACTTGAGCGCTGTAATCAGGTACTCGGTCGCCTTGCCATACTTCTCGATCGCGTCCTTGTAGTTGCCCGCGTTGTCAGCGTCGACCGCCTGCTTGGCGATCGCGATTCCCTTGTCGCGCATCTCATTCGCCATGGCAAGGTTGCACAGACCGCCGGCGCAGCCGACTATCACATAGAGTTTCCAGTGCAGAGTTTGCGCGAAATCCATGGCTCCTCCGTGCAGTGGAGACACCCCCTCCCCTGAGCTCTCGCCACCCCCCGTCTGGAGTTCATGGAGACCTTCACAGCAGCCCCGCGGTAACGACGGAGCGAACGCGGGCCGACTTTGCGCTGCTTCATGCAACCCTTATCGCCGACTCGCCGTCGGTCCGTGCAGGCCTTCTCCGGCCAGTACACGGAGACCACCTCATGGGTGGAGGAAGCCAAGCACGCGATGAACGAGGAGCTCGCCGTTGCAGAGGAGCTGTCGACGTGGATGCGAAGCCAGCGGACCAAGGAACCCGGCACAACCCGCACATACACATCGCCGTCCTTTAGCCAGCAGCCAGCGCACGCTGCCCCCCGACCAGGCCACCGAAAGGACCAAGGAACCGTGAGTTCTGCCGATGCCCAAGGAGAAAGTCAAGCTACTCAGCAAGGGTCGGCGCCGCTGCTTCCGCTCTTCATCCCCAAGCGGCTCGCATGGCTTGACCAGACGTTGAGCCCGGAGTCGCTGCGGCGGCTTGAATCTCAGTCCATGTTCCCACCGCGCCCGTCCCAGCTGCCGCATCCGCCCCTGCCGACGGCTGTGCCGCATGTCTCCGCGGACGTGGCGGAGTCGATGAGCTTCGAGCAGCCGGAGCCACCAAAGCCGGCGGCTGGCCCAATCGTCACAGTCTCCATGAAGCGCGACGCGACGGGCAAGGTCTCAGTTTCACTGAAGCGCGTCGTGCCCGCGGCCCCCGCTGCTCCGTTGGAACAGATTGAGAAGCACAATTGTGTCGAACTCTCACTCGCGCACGTTGCGCCCGTGGCCCCCGCTGCTCCGTTGGAAGAGGTCGAGAAGCACGGGTACGGACTCCCCCACCTCCCTCCCGAGACGAACTACGAGCAGCTGCAGAATCTCGCCCTGCAGCGACGGATCGCCAAGATGGAGGCCGAGCTCGCGCAGGCGCACCTGAGTCAGCAGGCGACCCTGCAGCAGCTCGCGCAAGGGGAGCATCACAAGCACCAGCTGCAGGCGCAGCTCGCGGAGCTGACGGAGCGTTTGGTCGTGGCGGAGGGCGATCTGCTGCAGGGTCGCCTGCTGACTCAGGCGCGCCTGCGCGAGCTCGGCGAGGAGAAAAAGCCCGGTACCCCACTTCCGGACAAGGCGCGACAGCCGTTTACGAAGCAGACTTCGCGGGCACAGGCAGTGTACGGCAAGCTGCTCGAAGATAAGGTCTTTTGCATGGTCTTTGCAGGGGTTAAATATTGAAAGGCCCCGCTACTCCTAATGTAAAGGGTAATCTGTACTCAAGTCTGTACTGCGCGCGCTTGGACGCTCAGTCGGAGTCGCTCACCAACTTCCGTGATCGGCGCAATTGACGAGCCGCGCTCCCGTTCGGTTGCAAAAGCGTCGTCGTGAGCTTTCAGATTCACATTGGTGAACCCCCGCTCCGCCGACCCGTCCCAGAGGTGGACACGATACTTTTGGAGTCTTGTGGTCAGTTTCGTTTAAGTAGTCAAGTCAAGTCTATACATACAATTGTAAACAACAGACTACAGACAACCGTATCGCGTATGAACGGAAGCCTATCGAATGTGCTCCGGAGGCCAGCAGTGGTGGATGGGAGTGGGCGGAGATGACGGAAGGGTTCCATGAGAGGTAACACGTCATAGGTGCTAACTTGACTTGACTTGACTTGACTTGACTTGACTTGACTTGACTTGGACTTGAAACGAGTTAATCTCCGCGTCGCCCTGAGCACATGGTGTTCGTCCTCATGTGGCTCGCCGCAAGTGCCGGCGCCATACACAGCTACTTTGATCCGCTACAACGCTGGAAGCTGTCCGCTCCGCCGTCTGACTTGGCCGCCCAGCCGCTGCTCGTGTATATCCCTGGCCTTGATGGCACCAACGCATCGCCGTTTGCCCAATTTCCGAGGCTTGCCGAGCAGTTTCGAGTTCGAGTTCAAGAGGTGTGTGCCGAACCGTCGGCATGCGAAGCCAGCTTTGAGGCGCTCGTGGAGGATGTGGCTGCGTACTTGCGCGAGCACGGCAGCACGGAGCACGGGAATGTGGTCATGGGCGAGTCGATGGGCGGCGTCGTGGCCGCTGGCGTGGCCATGCAGCATCCTGAGTTGGTGTCCGGCCTCATCCTGGTCAATCCAGCCACGGCACTCAGCGTGATGCCCGACCTCCAATCGGATGTGCGCTGGATGCGCCACGGCCGCATTCCTGAGGCGCTCTTTCCTCTCGCACTCTTCCTCAAGGTCGGGTACAAGACGTTCGATGCGAACTTGTTCTCGTCTGCGGTGCGCGACATCCTCGTCGACAAGCGCATGGAGAAGCTGCGCGCCGAAGACCCGGAGCTGGCGGCCTATTATGAGCTTGCCCTTGAGAGCCTCGTGGCGAGCATTTCCGAGACGAAGCCATCAGCCTTCCTGCGAGGCCGCCTGGCGCAGCTCGAGCAAGGCTGCAGCATCGTCGAGAAGCAGCTGGCATCGCTCCAGACGCCGACGCTCGTCATTGCTGGCACCGCCGACGCGCTGCTGCTTTCGTCAAAGGAGGCGGCTCGACTGCTACGAACCATCCCTATATGCGATGTGCACCTCGTCGAGGGCGCTGGCCACGCCGGCACGCTCAATCAGCGCATCGACTTGCCCGGAGTTGTGGGCCGCTGGGTGAGGAAGCGAAACCTGCCCTTGACGTTGCCTGCTGAGCTTTCGCCCTTTGGGGTGGCGATGGGCCGCCCACGGGTACAACATGACGTGTCGTGACGAAAGAACGCTCCGAAGAAAGATAGATAGAAAACATCCCCGCACAGGCGCCCTCTGTCCGGTTGACTCTGCGCGCGCTCAGACAACCGGCCCACAACTATACCTGGAGACCCTATGTCCCTCCTCGATCCTGAATACTAATTCACAGCCTAATTCACAGTCACGCAATGGCGCTGCGTCGCTCCCTCCCGGCCCCTCTTCACGGCGTCCCGCACGTCGAGGCTTCACTTCGCGCTGCCGTTGATGCGGGCTCGCTCGACGACGCGCTGAACCTCTTTGAACATCTTCTTCGCCGGTACCGCCGCACACCGCACCAGACAGTGTGCACGCGCCTGCTCGAGCTGTGTGTTGCTCGCGGCTCACCAAGAGTCGCGCTGCATGTGCTCGAGCACATGGCCGAGGCGCGCGGCCTCGAGGTGGATGACTACTGCCGCCTCGTGCGCCTCTTCATCCTCCGCCGCGTCAGCGCCGACGAGCTCGCCCGCTTCGAGGAGACGGCGCTCGACCTGCTGACCTTCTCGGACGACGGGCTGCACAACTACTTTGCGCACGTGGCATCGCTGCTCAACCTCGAGCTGCACGAGGTCGTCTGCCGGCCAGGCGGTTGCGCGGATGCGGCCGCAGCCGCGGCCGCGCTCATAGCGAGCGGCGGTGCGAGCACGAGCACCGGCGGCGGCGGCGGCGGCGTCAGCAGTGGCAGCAGCAGCGGCGGCGCCGGTAGTGGGCTCGAGGCGGGCCTAATCGGGCACAGGCGCATGCTCGACGCCACGGTGCGCCTCTGCCGGCGTGCAGGCGCGCTGACGCCGCTGGTGGCGCTGCTGCTTCACGGCATGGGCGGGCGTGAGGGCGTGCAAAGCGATGCGGAGCTGCGCGAGCTGGCGGGCGCGTCGTCGAATCTGGGTATGGCCGAGGCCCTCGAGGGCGCGCGCGCACGGCTCGCTGAGCTTGAGGCGAGTGCGGCGCTCAATGCGAGCCAGCGCGCCGCGGCCGAGGCTGGCCTCACCCGCCGACTCACCCTCGTCCAAGGCCCTCCGGGCACCGGAAAGACGCAGCTCGCGTCGCGCCTGATCGCGCTCTGGGTGAACGAGCTCGGCGTGCGGCCGGTGCTCGCGTGTGCCGACTCCAACGTCGCCGTCGACCACCTGGGCCTCGCCCTTGTCGGGCTCGGGCTACGCGTGGCACGAGCCGGCCGGCCGGAGGCGGTGTGCGACGCGCTCCACCCTTACCTTGTCGAGCGGCTCGGCTCTGGGGCAGGGGCGGGCGGCGGCGCGGGCGTGGCGGGCGGCGTGGCGGCCGTGCTCGCCGCCGTGGACGTCGTGCTGTGCACGTGCGTGGGTGCGGGCGCCGAGGGCTCGGTCGGCCGTCTCCAATATGCGGCCGTTCTCATCGATGAGACGGCGCAGGCGACGGAGCCCTCGTGCCTCGTGCCGATCAGCCTCGGCTGCCGCCACCTCGTCCTTGTGGGAGATCAGCAGCAGCTGCGCCCAACGGTCGTCTCCGACGTCGCCGCGTCGCGCGGGCTGCAGATCTCGTTATTCGAGCGGATGCTCCGGGCCGGCGTGCCCGCCTACCTGCTCGATACGCAGCATCGGATGCACCCGTCGCTCGCCTCCTTCCCCTCGGACGCCTTCTACCGCGGGCGCGTCGTCTCGGGCGCGGGCATGGCGGCCGCACGCCCGCAGCTCCGCGGCTTCGCATGGCCGCGCCCCAACGTCCATGTGGCATTTGTGCCCTCGAGCGCGCCCGAAGAGGGCGAGGGCGGCGGCGGCGAGGGGTACGGCACATCCAAGGTCAACCGCGGCGAGGCCGGCACGGTGCTCGGCCTCGTGCGAACCTTCCTCCAAGTTGGCGAGCTCAGCGCCGCCCAAATCGGGGTGGTCACACCGTACGCGGCGCAGGTCCGCTTGCTCCGCGGGTTGCTTCGCGGGCTGCCGGAAGGGAGGCTCGTCGAGTGCCTCTCGGTGGACGGCTTCCAGGGGCGCGAGAAGGAGCTTATTCTCTTCTCGGCCGTGCGCTCGGGTGGGCGGGCGCTCGGATTCGTCGCCGACGCGCGCCGTCTGAATGTGATGCTCACGCGTGCGCGGCGGGGCCTTGTCGTCGTGGGCGACCCGCACACGCTCGTGCACTCCTCGCACTGGGCGGATTGGCTCGAGTGGGTCGAGCGTACGGGCGCCGCGTGCGCGCCCAACGGCTGGAGGTGCCCACCGCGGCCGCGCGTCCGTCCACGTGATGATGATGATCACGCGGAGGTGGAGCTCGATGAGCTTGGGCGTGCCGTGCACGCGCGCCCGGCCGAGGCGGACGAGGCCCCGCCAGCCGACCCGACGGTACGATCGCGCGCCGCCGCACGCCGCGAGGAGCGCAAGCGACGCCGCCTCGCCGCCGCCGCCGCCGAGGACGAGGCTGCTGTCCGTGCCGCCGATGGGATGACGGCCGCGGCGGCCGCAGCGCTCTCGGGCCCGCCACTGCTGCCCAACTGGTATCGCGCGACCGATGCGGAGGGGCGCTCCTACTATCACAACGCCGCAACGCTCGAGACATGCTGGCAGGCGCCACTCCGTGCCGCCCGCTCGGTCGCCGACGTGGCCGCGGCCGAGGCGCAGCGCGCGGACGCGGCCATGAGTCGTCTGCACGAGGCGTGGGTTCGCGATGGCGAGCTGACCCCGCCGCCGCAGTGCGAAGCGTAGGGCTATTAGCGCGCACGGGGTGCCCGCGCCTCTTTGTCGGTCTCGACCGACCTCGCCGGGCGAGGTGTAACGCGAAAACGCGAGTCCGGGCGAGGACATTTTTTGAGTTCTGCTTGTAAGGTCTGGTGTACGGCCATTACTAGCGACGACAGGAATCGAATCAGAGGTCTTCGGCCAGGACCCAGCTGCCAGGACCCATAAGCCCACCTCGTCAGACAGACGCGCTCAAACTTGACAGGTGGTGGAGTGAGCGTGGGGGGACCGCGAAGGAACTGAACTGAACTGAAACTTGACAGGAATGATAAGACTCACACTGCCGGAGTCGGCGAGGGTGCAGTAGCACGGTTGTCGCGTTTTTCGTGTTGACGTTCACGCGCCAATGTCTACAACAAACGCCGGAACACGACAGGTCTAGGTGCGTTACGAAGTTTGCAACCGTTTTCGCAAAATATCGACGAAACTGCGGAATCTCGTCTAGAAGACGCAGCTCATCTCAGATGGCCGGCGTCCGGCGCGCGCGCGCCGCGCTACGCCACTCGCTGCGTCCATCGTTCTACGACGATCACGAGGACGTTCTCGCGCCATCGATCGGCCGCGCGTGCATGCACCTCTGTGCTGTCTGCGCAGTGCTGTCGCTGCCGGCGACGCTCAGCCTGCTGGTGCGCCTCGGACCGGCGATCGCGGCTCTGCGAGCTTCGTCGCTCCTGGACGACGCGGTGCGCCTCTTCCCCGACGGGGTCGAGATAGTCGTTAATGGCAGCACGCTCCACCTTAGGCCAAAGCCGAATGTCGGGCCGCTCGGAGGAGCGCCAACGGCACCGGAGGCAGAGTCCGGGACCAGGTACGTATGCTGGGAGGAGGATGCGAGCAGCTGGTGCGCGACCGCGCCGCAGCTCGAGCCGATACGCCTGACGCTACCCATGCTACTCCACGACGTGAGCTTTTCCGACCTGCCCTCACCGCTGCACCTGCCGCCGGCGCGGCTGGCGGCGCTCGCGACGCAGGGCGTGGAGGCGCTCACGTCGGAGGATGCCTTCTTCGAGGGCTTCCCGCCGCTGGTCGAGTTCGAGGTGGGCGAGCGCGTACAGGTGCAGCACGGGTACGCGGCCCTCATCTGGGCGGGTGGCTGGGTCGCCGGCACGATCGTCGCCACCCACCCAGCGCGCGACGTTCGCCGGTACGGGTACACTGTGGAGCTCGCTGATGGCACGCACGTGCGCAAGCGCTCAGACCACCTGCGCCGGCCGCCGAGCCTCGTGCTCGCGCACGACGACAGCTTCAGCGCGCCGCTGCCCGCGACGCAGAGCGAGCGCCCCTCGGCGGCGCTGCGCTCGGAGCTGCTCGCTCTGCGCACGGACATGGTACTCACGCCGCGCCAGATCCACGTGCTCCATGGATACTCATTTGCTTTTGGGCAGTACTGGCAATACAAGTCATCCCGCGCGCGCACCTCCCGCCTGACCACGCTCCACTCGGTCTCGGTGACCACGGCCACCGCGTACCCACCCTTTGCGCTCGCCGCGGCCGCGCTGTGCGACGCCCCAGACGAGGGCGTCCTCGTGTGCTCGCGTGTGAC
Source organism: Chrysochromulina tobinii (assembly GCA_001275005.1). Taxonomy (NCBI): domain Eukaryota; phylum Haptophyta; order Prymnesiales; family Chrysochromulinaceae; genus Chrysochromulina; species Chrysochromulina tobinii. The sequence continues at coordinate 10,457 of JWZX01002930.1, forward strand.
GGCGGCCGCGCGGGTGGCGCCTTGGCGCAAGCTTTGGTGGGTACCGCTCTGCAGCGGCCCCGCCGGGCTGCACGTGCTCCTCGTCTCGGTGGCCGCCCTCTCCCTCGGAGCGCTCAAGAGCATCATGCTCACAGTCCCTCCGATCGGGCTCATCCACCTGCCTCTCGCGTACATGGGCGCCAACCTGTTGCGGCACGTGGACACCCCTCTCACGCCCGTGCGCACGATCGCGGTGCTCGGCGCGCTCTCGGCGACGCCCTTTCTGCTCCTCGACGAGGCGCTCGAGCTAGGGCTTGCCGCTCTCGAGGCGGTGCGCGCCGTCCGGGACGGCGGGCGGCCCTTGGAGGCGGACGAGGAGGCGGACGAGGGCGCCGACGTCAACGAGGACGCGAGCGAAGACGCGGAGCGGCCGGAGCGAGCTGCCGCGCGCGAGAAGGAAGAGGAGGAGGCCGACGGTGCGGACGACGAGGAGGACGAGGAGGCGGACGACGCCCTCGCCTCCGACGGCGGCGGCGACGATCGCGTCGTTGGTCAGCTGCGGGCCTTCCTCGCCGCCATCCGCCCCGCTGGTGCTCCAGCTTCGCGGGTAGCCGAGGAGGTAGCCGAGGGGGCGGCGGCGGCCGAGGGGGCGGTGGTTGAGGAGGTGCGCTACGCGACCATCTCTCTGCCGGTGCGGGGCGGGCAGAGCTTCGAGCATCGCGTCGATGGGCAGCGCCTCACCTTCACCGCACCGGCGGGCGCCCTCGCTGGGAGCGAAGCCGAGTTCGCCTTCATCGGTCAGCGGCTCGGTGGAGCCGACGGCGGGCTATCGATCCCCACTCGCTACGTCGACCTTCCCATGCCCGTGGGCGGCGGCACCTCATTCGCGTGGATCATCGACGGAGTCGAGCATGAATTCATAGCACCGATGGGCACGCGGCGCGGCGAGACGCATCGATTCACTTTCCCGCGGCTGGCGAGCGAGCTCGAGCTGGCTACGAGCAAAATGCTTGTGGCCGAGGCCCACGCCCTCGAGGCCGCGGCCAAGGCCGAGGCGGCGGCCAAGGCGCACGCGGCGGCACAAGCGCTTGCGGAGGCCGACGAGCAAGCGCTCGTGGAGGCCGACGACGCCGACGAGAGCCGACAGGCCGCGGCGGAGGCGGCGGCAGAGGCAGAGGCGATCGAGCTGATCGTGTTGAAGGAGAGCGCCGGCGTGCGCCTCGGCATCACCCTCTTCCGAAACGACCCGTACGCCGCTGCCGAGCCAGACGGCGCCGCCGAGGGTGGCGCCCGCGACGGCGACGCCTCGGCGGCGGCGGTGGTGAGTTCGGTGGAGGAGGATGGGTTGGCTGCACGCTCGGGCACGTGGGAGCGTGGCATGCAGCTGCTCGCAGTGCAAGGGGTACCCGTCACCTCGGCCTTGCATGCGGTCCAGCTGCTACGTCTCGCCGAGGGGACCGTGCGCGTGCATGCACTGCCCAAGCGGCCTGACTTTGAGCGGCGGCGGTTCGCGTTTGAGCTGCTCGAGGCAAATCGCGAGGCAGACCAAGCGGAACAGGAGGCGGCAAAGGCGCGCTCGAGGCTCGAGACGGCGCGACGAGCACATGCGGCGGCCAAGGCGGCCGAAGCGGGCTTGCCAGCAGGCGTCACGTTACTCGATGCGTCAGAGGAGGAGGTGGCGGCGGCGACGCACATGGTCTTCGAGAGTGGCGTACGGAAGCGGCTGCGTCGCCTCTTGCGCGTGCTGAGCAAGGGGGACGCGGGTGCGACAGGGCCTCCTGGTAAGCGCTTGTCACGCCCGCGACGGCTCCTCGTGCAGCTGAGCGCACTCGATCAGCTGCTCGAGGACTGGCGTGCACTTGCCCAGGAGCATCCCTCGGTGCTCATGGCCGTGGAGGCGAAGGCGGCGAGCATGCGGGACGCTTTCGCTGACGCCGCCATGGCTGAGGCCATGGCCGAGGCCTCCGCCATGATTGCCGAGGCCGAGGCCGCCGCCGAGGCGAAGGCGCACACGAAGGGGCGCGCCCGCGTGACGCTCATCGCTGCCGCCGCGGCCGCAGCACAGGCCGAGCCATCTCCCGAGGCGGGGATGGCGGCGTCGACCTCCGACGCACCTGTACCGCCCGTATCCACGCCGTCGAGGCTGTGGACGGCCGTGTCCCCCGCGCTTGAGGCGGCCCTAGTGGCGGTGGCGCGCGAGGCGGAGAGCGCGGCGCGCTGGCTACAGGACGCGACGCGCTGGCGGCTCGGGCTGCATGTCGCCTTTGTGTGCTATCTCGCGGCGCGCCTCCGCGGGCGCGAGAGGGAAGGGGAGCGGCTCGCGCAGGCCGCCACCCGACGCCATGCCGTACGTGAGGCAGCTCGGCAGGAGCCGGCGCCACCCGCCGAGCCGGCGGCAGGCGCTCGAGGTGCCGATGGACACAGCGCGGCGGCTGGAGAGGCGTGCGACGTGTGCGAACCGACAGAGGAGGAGGAGCCCATCTGTCGCATTTGCTTCGGTGGTCGCGAGGCGGGTCTGCTCGTGTCGCCCTGCCTGTGCTCCGGTAGCATGCGCTTCGTGCACCTCGACTGCCTCACTCACTGGCGCCAGGTCTCCGTCAACCCTCTCTCGCATGTGCAGTGCGACTCATGCCATTACAGATACTCGTTCCGTCGCGCGCTCTATGCGACGGTGCTGCGCTCCGCCCTCGTCCTCCACCTGCTCACCTTCGTCGTACTCGGCGCGCTCTTGCTGCTCGGCTCAGCGCTCGTACAGTATGTCGACCGCACGTGGTTCGGGGCGTCGCTGCCCGACATGCTCCCCCTCGGCCCCGAGAGCTTCGGAATGCTCGTCGGTCCCTCGTCCTCGCTACTCACCCCCGCGAGCTGGCTCGGTGTCGACGCGAGCTACGTCCTTGCCTCGCTCACGCTCGTCGGAGTCTCCGGCTTCCTCTCCCTCGGCATCCTCGGCCCTATGCTCTGGCCTGGCCGCGCCCAACACGAGTCCCTCCTCGTCCTCGTGGTGCTCGTCGGCCTGTTGCGTACCTTCTCTTTCATTTACCGAGCTGTCAAGAGCCGATCCGCCCACCTCCTGCAACAAGCAGAGAAGCTCGTCATCGATGTAGGCGCTTCACCGCCCCCGCCGCCACACCCGCCGCCGCAACCCCAGCCGCCGCAACCCCAGCCGCCGCCGCAACCCCAGCCGCCGCCGCAACCGCAACCGGCGGAGCCGCTGCCGCCAGGCTGGCATCGTGCGACAGAGCCAGCTGCCCAGGCGGCAGCCGAGGCGGCGGTCGAAGAGGCGGTCGAGGCGGCGGTCGAGGCTGTCTCCGAGGCCGAGACCGATGCCACGGTTGAGACGGCTTGTGGACCGTCAGTGGGGCTGCGTTTGCGCTCGCGGCCTGCCCCCGACGAAGAGGCGTTGGAGGCGTGGCCTCTAGTGGACTGATGCGTGCCCCGTACGCGAGGATGGCTTTACCTCGTCTACGGTCTCGTCAACGGTAGTAAAAAGTCGCGTGGAATGCGACGCGCGGATGCGGGGGGCAAGTGCGACGGTGAGCGCGCGGTGAAGATGATCCGAATGTAGACCTCGGACAGCGAGGATAACAGTATAGTAGCCCCTACGGTCCACGTCCAGGCGCGTGTAACGCGGGCACTTGGATTGCGGCGTATTGGTACATTTACGATTTAGCGCTTACGCCAAGTGGAGAGGGCGCGGCGCGCCTGCATGCGCGCCTGACGGGCCGCACTCTAAGGGTCCCTTATTCGGTCACGATGCTCGATGGGTTAGGGGGCGGGACGACGGGACGCGGATTCCAATCAAAGTTAAGGTCTTAACGCGGTTATGAGAGGGAAGAGGGAGGCGAGAAACGATGACCCAGGTTCGGGTAACGGTAAGCCCAAACGCCGAGGACGTTTCATCAGGGATCAGGACGTGACGAATCGCCTCTCTCGAATTCTGCACAATCCTTCGCCTTTCGATGGAGTCCTTTCAGCGTCCCTCGCCTCCGTCAATCAATCTCAACGATTCCGACGCGTCGGACGACGAGGCACCAATGGGCGGCATGCACTCGACATCGAGGGGCGTGCACAATCTCGCCATGACTGGTGACATGCCCATCGCCCAGTACTCGATGGACGAGCTCCTCGACCTCCTCGACAACGCCCTCGACAGCGATGCGACGGCTGCAGACGCGGCTCGCCTAGCCGTCCTAATCGCCCAGCGTACAGGCACACGGAGCATCAGGCCGTCCGCGCTCGCCGCCGTGACGGCGGCATGCCGCTACCTCCGCAGACCGCACGCCCACGCATCGCCCGCGCACGCCGCCATCGCCTGCGGCTGCAAAGTTCGCACCTGCGAGCAATGGGTCGATAAGATCGAAGCATGCTTGCTCGCCGAGGCAAGCTCGGCAGCGGCGTCGGCAGCCACGTCAGCACAAGGGAGCTCTAGCGGCCAGGCGACTGAGCCCCCCGCGGCATGCTCGCCCGAGGAAGTCGCCGCCGTCGACAGCCTGGTCTTGCTCAGTGACGGACACCACCAAACGGGCCCGCCTGGCGACGCCCCGCCGCCGACCCTCCCCCCGTCCCCGCCCACCTCAGAGATTGGCGGATTCGACAGGGATTCGAACCGGAATCCGGATCTGGACGTGATGCGGTCGACCGCGTGGCGTGGTGAGCATCGTCCGGTGCGCTAGCGGAGGGGTGACCGGTGTTGAATACCATACACTCTACGGGGTAGACCGTACCCGACTCACTACACGGATCCCTATTACCGTATTAGGAAAGGACTCCCAGTATGGAAGGATCGTGTGTGGAATGTGCTGTCAGATGAGTGGCCCGGAGCGGTCCTCACGGCGGAGTGATTCTAGCAGCCTAGGCTAAATTCAAACCGGATACTCGATTCGTTAGAAAATCAGCGCAAGCAATCTAGAATCTTCCGTTCCGCTCACGCCTCACCCGGCGGTGCCCTAATTTCAAACTTAAGTTTCAAACAATTGGTTTCAAACTAACGTGAGGGGAAGAATGACAGAATGAGTTCATGCTAACGAACGTAGTACGACCCGAAGCCCAATGCACCGGCTGCCGTTCCGTACGTTAATCTGTACTTATCCAGGACCGCGTCGTCTCCACAGCCGCTCTAGCGCGCGCCCTCCTCGGCAGCTTGGTAGAGCGCGTTGATCTCCTGAGAGACCTCGGTGACGCGCCGGAGGATGGCCTCGCGCTCCTCGGGATCGAGGCGGCTGCCAAAGACCTGTACAAACTTGTCTGGGTGCCAGCGCAGCGACTTGGCGCGGAACGCTTGCTTGCGCTCCGCCGCACTTGCTGTCGCCGGGTCGAGGCCGAGAGCGCCCGCCTGCAGGGTGGGCCACGGCACGTCCACCACGCTGATGGGCGAATCAGAGCCCGAGCCGACGAAGCGCTCCCAGGCGGCGTCGTCCGATGCCGCCGCGGCCGCAGACTGCGCCGCGCTCGTCGGCGGCGCGGATCCCTTTCGGAGCCGCTCCTTCTCCGCGTTGGCCTCGGCGCGCCGCCGCTCGTGTGCCACCTCCGCCTCGCGCCTCGCCTCCTCGCGCTTCTTCTGATCGCTCTTGTAACGGCTCCACCGGCCGGCGAGCATCTCGTCGTACAATTCGTCGTTCTCGTCGTCGTCTTTGAGTCCTCGATCCGGATCGGGCTCCGGCTCGGGCCGCCGTGCAGGGCGGCGTGTACCCGCGGCCGGGGGCCCGTACCCGGGCACGCGGTAGACGCCCGCGCCGCCAAAGCCGCGCCCTCGGCTGGCACTGCCGCTGCTGCCGCTTCCGCTGCTACTGCCGGAGGCGGAGGAGCCCGTGCTCGTGCCGTTGCGAGCGCGCCCGCCGCTCGCGCGCCCGCCGTCGCTGCGTAACGAGCCCGTGCTCGAGGCCGAGGAGGGACGCTCGCCCATCGCTGTGTTCACGAGGCGCACCGGGCCCTCACGCGCGGCGCCGCTGCCACCTTTGGGCGCGCCGCGCACCTTGGCGCACATCTCGCAGTATGGGAGGCTCTCCTCGTGTACGTGCCCACAATGCACACATCGCCACGACGCGCTGCCCTCGCCAGCAAGAGTGGTCGCCGCAGCCCCACCCGCCGAAGTGCGCCGCGCAGACGCGCTTCCCGAGCTGGACGTAGCAGGTCGCGCGCACGAAGGGGCGCTGGGCGCCTCCGGAGCTAACCGCGCGGATGAAGGGGCGCTGGGCGCCTCTGCCGCCGCGCGGCCGGCCACGTTGGCAAGCGAGAGCAAAAAGTCGCTCATCGGACGCGCCGACGCGTTGGGCACTTGCAGCACGGCATCCACAATCGGCGATGGTTCGAGGGCGTCCCCAATGGAGACGCCCACCAACCCGATAATTTTGGCGCAATACAGCCGCTGCGCCTCCGCGGTCTGCTGGCCGCCTCGGCGCTCGTCCGCCGTGTACAGGCCGCGGCCGAAGCCGGTGTTGCTGCAGAGTTGACTCACGACCTCGTGAAATCCGTTGAAGCTCGGCTCGGAGAGTAGCGAACGCACGTCGGCGGCTGGCACGCCGAAAGCCGAGAGGGCGTCGGTCACCTTGGCGAGGCGTCCCGCGAACTGCATCCGAGTCGCGAGTGTGAGAGAAGACCGTTGGGGGCAGGCGCAATTACATCCCTCATCACTACAATTAGAGGGTCAATCGACCGTGCCGACGCGGCACCAAGAAGGGGATCGGTCGCCACACACACCTGCGTCCAACAGCACACGGTTCACACGGTTCACACGGTTCACACGATCACACCCAGATGAACCCAGAAGGATGAACCATGAAGACCGGCACCGGTCCCGCGGTCCGACTCAGGCGGACGCACGCCGTCAAGCTCTTTCCCATGTTTACCGAAAATCGTTCACGTTCACTGCGTTTTATTTGCCATCGCGGCAAGACGCCCGGGCCGTGGAGGGCGCACAGACACCTTCCACGTCCCAGCGGTCCCAGGGGTCACAGAGGAGATCTTCGCATATCGCATTGTCCCCAATCTCCCCATTGCGTTGTTGATTTACAGATCGTGATCGAGATGAGTTGTCGAGATCCACCGCGGTTGCGTGTAACGGTTCAGTTGTGTGGTCGCCCGGGAGTTTAATCCAATGGTTTAATCGAAATCGTCTAGAACGACGCTTACTTTTGTGTGGTTTCCCATGTGTCAGTTCTAAAACATCCCTGCACTCTCTGTCCTCCGTTGCACACACCCGCACGCGTCGCCATGCTCTCAGCCGGCCGCCTTCGCCGCCGCCGCGAGACCCTTCTCGAGGTTCTCGGGCAGCTCTATGCTGTTGATGCGCAGCATCGTGAGCCGCGCGCGGTAGCCGCGCCACCGGCGGTACCCCTTGCGCCTGCGCTTTTTGAAGATGATGACCTTGGGGCCGTAGCCCTGCTCCTCGACGGTCGCGTGCACCGCAGCGCCCTCGATGAGCGGCGAGCCGATGACAGTGCCGCTGCGCTCGCCTACGAGGAGCACGCGCCGCGCAGCCAGATCGGCGCCCACGGGCAGCGCGAGCTTCTCTACGACGATCAGGTCGTCCGGAGCCACCTTGTACTGCGCGCCGCCGAGGGCGATGATTGCGAAGCGCGACGCGGCCTCCGGCGGCGCACGAACCGCTTCCACAGCTGTTGCCGCTGACACAGGAAAGGATTCGGCGAGCGGCGGCTCCGCGCCGCTGGTTCTGCTGCTGAGCAGGGCACGCGCGGCGACGAGTGCGGGCGGGCGGGGGAGCATCGCCGCTTTGCCGCCGACTCCCATGCACGGCAGGCGGCGCGAGCTCGTCAGAGCGGAGAAGAGGCGACGCATCCTCCCGAAGCTCTTCACAGAAAAACAAACGCGCAAGTGAACGCACTAATCACACTCGCCACATTCACATCTAAGCACGTCATCATATCATATCACAGGTTTGTCTCGTGCGGACTTCTGCTGCGGCTTGTACCTCTAACCTACAAAGGAGGCTATCGGTCATCGCCGCCGGTGCCCAACGGGCTCGGTCGTCCCCGCAGCGCCACCATGATCCACGCCAGCAACAAGCGGGCGCTGGAGCTGTGTCACTTCGACGCGACGAAGCACGTTTTCCTCGAGGGCAGCGAGGGGGCGGTGCGCCACCTGCCTCTCGCACCGCCTGTGCAACGGCTCATCTGCAGCCAGCCACTGGCCTGGCGCGCCTGCTGCTGCTGCGCCTGCTGGCGTCGCTGTGCAACCGAGCGCGCCTCTCCCCTCCTCACCTCCTCGCCTCCACTCACCACCCGTCATGCTCTCGCCCATGCGCAGCTCTCGTTCGGTGAGTCGTCCTGCTTCTCGACCGAGATCCACTTCTACTGCGAGCCCAACTCGGAGCCGATCGAGCCGCCAGGGCACCAGCAGGGGCCCGCGCAGTGGCACGGCCATCAGGTGCTCCTCTCCAAGTTCAACGGCTGCGTGAGCGGCGAGTACCGCATTGGGCTCGACGCGCAGCGGCACGTCATCTTCCAGCGTGAGGTGTCGCCATGGATCGTGACGACGACGGACGTGATCCCGCTGCATGAGTGGCACTCGATCGTGTGCACGTACGACGGTCACTTCATGCGAATCTACATCGACTGCCGGCAGGCCGCGCACATCGCGTGCGGCCCGCAGAAGACGGACCTGACCTCGCCCACGCTCCTTGGCGCCGACCTATGCGGCTACGCCTCGGCGCACCACTTCGAGGGGTATATCTCGGAGGTGTCGCTGTGGCAGCGCTCGCTCGACGCGTCCGAGGTCAAGGCGCTCGCCAACTCGAACCCCCTCTCCTCCAAGACCCTGTCCAAGGATCTGATCGGCTACTGGTGCGTCTACCAGCGAGCCGACGCTCAGTCCAAGATCCGGAATGGGGTGCGCCTCGCGGGCGAGCAGCAGTTCCACGGCGTGTACCTGCGCGAGGGTACGCCGCTGCTCGACCGGTGGCGCGGCTGGCTCGCCTCGGGCGGCGAGGCCCTCCCACGCCCGGCCAAGCCCGTGCCGGGCAACCACATGGGCCCCCTCTTCGGTGGCAAGGAGGGCGTGTACATGCATGTGACCGGCTCAGCCTCGCGCCTCTCATTCGGCGGCACAGCGGTCTTCACGCTGGCGGTGCAGTTCTGCCCGCTGCCGACGGCCGCACGCGCGGCCGCGCCGCCGACGGGCGGCGCTGCCGGCTCCTCACGCGACGCGGCCGCCGCCGCCACTGCACGCCCGATGATCTTGCTCTCTAAGTTCCATGCGGGCCTGCGCGGCGAGTTTCGGCTCGGGCTCGATGCGCAGCTACGCCCCTTTTTCCATCGCGAGGTGGAGCCGTGGGACCTGGTCGCGCCGACGGCGGTCACCGCCAACGAGTGGCACGAGCTCCACGCCACGTTTGACGGCCACACGATGCGCCTCTACGTCGACCGACGCCTCGCCACCTCGGCAAAGAGTGGCGCGCAGTTTACAGACCAGGTGACGCCCGTGCTCATCGGCGCCGAGTTTGGGCGCACGTCGATTGAGAACCACTTCGACGGTTACATCTCGGAGGCGCGGATATGGAACCGCGCCCTCTCGGCCGACGAGGTCGTCCACGCCTTTGCGCACACGCAGCCGAAGAGCGGGGCCAACCTGCTCCAGCGCGGGCTGCTCGCGCATTGGCGGCCGCTCGACGCGTCGCTGGACGAGCCTGACGGCCGGCTGACCGTGTTCAACCTGATCGCGGCGCGGGCCAACTCGGTGACCACGATGGACGCGCTGCTCAAGCGCAACCAGCAGACCCACCCGCTCGAGCTCACGCTGCGCGCGGGCGTGCGCGCCGTGCTCGTCGAGCTCGGCAGTGTCACGGCGCGCTCGGCGCAGTGGCGCCGCGGTATCCAGATGGTGGCGCGCAAGGACGAGTTCAAGCACTACTGCTACCTGGGCACGAGCGTCGCGCTCCAGAAGAGCTTGCTGCAGGCGCTCGACCTGCACGCTCACCAGCTCATCGCGCAGCGCCTCTCGGAGCTACAGGACCCGAATGACCACGCGCTCAAGAAGCTGCATTCGGAGGCGAAGCAGAAGCTCGCCGACGTGCGCGGGCGCGGCGCGCAGCTCTACCGTGAGTGGTTCTTCCACAACCCGATCTCGCACCTTCGCGAGTGCGATGGCGACCGATGCGAGTTTTGGCGCTTCCGCTACCCAAAGCGGCGCGAGGTCGCCATGAACCTCGTGACGCAGCAGGCCGTGCAGCGCTTCCCGCCACGCACAGGCCAGCCACTCATCATCTCCTCCTTCGGCTCGGGGCTCCTCTTCCAGGAGTTTACGCACGTGGCCAAGCTCGTGCAGGAGGGCTACCGGCTGCTGCGCCTCGTTCTCGTCGACACCGCCTACGTGCCCTGGAAGCAGAAGTACCTCGCGCGCGACGGCTGCTGCCGCATCTATTGCCAGCCCACCCAGGAGCTGCATCCTGACATGATCCGGCCGGCGCCCGCGTACTCGGCGCCGGGCACGACCAAGGAGACGCTCGACTCGACTGCGTCGAACGCGGTCAACAACGCGATCTCCTTTGTGCTCTATAACGAGGCCATCTTCCAATTCGTCCAGTGGTTCGCCTCGGAGCCAACGGTCGACCTCCAGGTGCTCCTCTACGACTCGGTCGACGCGTACATCGCCGACTGCCAGCTGGCGCCCAACGAGGTGATGGCGCACGTGTGCACCGCCATCGACTACAAGGACAACGACAAGCTGCTCGAGGACCATGTCAATCACATGGCGAGCAACACGCTCCGGCAGGACGGCGTCTGCGTCAAACTCGTCACGCGCCCAGGCGAGGCGCTGCCTGGCGTCTATGTCGAGGACCGGCTGCGCAATGTGCTCCACTCCGTAGTTCTCGACAATGGCCATGAGAGCCACTTCCAGGGCCGCTGCCAGGAGTGCGAGGTCTGAACGCGTGCGTGCGCACCCGGGACGGACCTCTGACCGCCGGCGGGCCACCCTATCTGTGGTGGCCACTCGGCGCCTGCTCGCACCCTCCTCATCGCTCGATGCTCCTCCGTTGACGTGAAGACAGAAGAGCCTCACGACACTAACTTAAATCTTCGACGAGGGCTGAGCTTGACGGCAGCTCTGCTGAACAAAGTACAATCAACAATTCGGAACTCTGTCCCAGTTCGGACGCGGTGTGGGTGACGCGTCGGTGTACGCGTATCCCCCACACCGGTCACCGCCACACAGAGCTTAGTGCACCGCGCAGACGGCAGCGGACCTTATTCCGCCGTGGTGCCGCGTACAATGCTTTGTGTTTTCTGTATCATGGATACACGCGATACATCATGTCCTCTAGCACTGCAACGCCACACATCTCTCCACATGCCGCGGGGCCGGACAGAGATCAGATTGAGAACACTCTGGGTCAGGGGCGGGACCGAGGTTAGTACGCGCGACTACGAGGCGCCGCCGGGGAGGGGGAATAACGCCACCGCCCGGCGACCCCGGCGCCCCTGGAACCGCCGCCCTGCGCATGAGTCGACCTGCGTCGCGTCTACAGGGGGATAGGGAGCGAGTTCACAATCGCGCCCAGCTGCTCGTAGGTGCCCATGCCCGAGACCTGCTGCGCCATGAGCTCACCCAGCACCGCAATCATCGCGAGCCGGCCGTTCTTGAGCTCCTTCAGCTGCTTGGACTTGAACTCGGCCGGATCCTCGGGCTTGAAGCCGAGGAAGGTCGGGATCTCGCCGGGCGCCTTGGTGTAGTCCTGCTTGGCGATGGTCACTTCGTGCAGGCCAACGAGCGCAATGATCTGGAACCAGCCGGCGGCAGGCACGGCACCGATAGCGGCGATGCCACCCGGGATGTCGTCGAAGTGGAGGTCAGCCGACGGAGAGAGCAGGGCATGCGTCGGCTTGACCAGGTCAGCCGGGCCCACGGTCATGCCAAGGAAGGCGACCATGCAAATGCGACCATGCTTGATCTCCACAACGCGGCGGCGGTAGAGGGCGGCCTCATCCTGGCCGAGGCCGAGCGGGTCAAAGATCTTGCCCTCCGGCGTGCCACCGAAGATCGGATCGTTGATGCCGCCCACGAGGTCCTCGACCTTCATGCTGACGGACGCGCGCGAGGCGCGGACCGGCGCGATCACAGGCGCGTTGAACGAAAGCGAGGCAGCGGAGAGAGCGAGCTGCACGACAGGCGAATCGAGCGCGCGCGCAGATCGTCAGATCGTGCGATAGCACCGGCGGGCAGCGCAGCGCCTCAGGCGAAGAACCCCTGCCAGGCACCTGGCAAGCATGCGGCGCTGTTCGAGGAGGCCAGCTACCATTTCTTTGTGAATCGCGTATCGTGCGACGCCGAGATCGCACTTCATTTATACACCAAAACAGCAAAACTCAATTCTAGCACAGTTTACACTTTTCAGCAAAGGGTGCTCGCCATCAGTCAGTCGGTCAGTCAGTTATGTGCTTGCTTGCTTGCCGGCCTTCATCTGGTTGGGCGTCGAAGGCGGCCAACGACCCCTTCGTGGTCGAAACCCCGAGCCCCGTGTCTCAGCGTGGCTAATGAGGCTCGCCGATCTCTTCGATACGGCTCTCTTCGAGGGGGGGAGGGTTCTCACCATTTTCAATCTCCTCGATCCGGCAGCCGTCGTCGTCGTCGTCGTCGTCATCCTCGTCGTCCTCGTCGTCCTCGCCGTCCTCGCCGTCCTCGTCCTCATCGCCCAACATGCCTTGCATCATCATGGCTTGCATCATCTGCTCGAGGCCGGCACCTCCGGCGGGCAGTTCGCCTCGGGCCTGCATGGCTGCGAGCATCTGCATCAGCGCAGCGGGCCCTTCACCTGCGCCAAAGCCGTCCTCGACGTCATCGCCACCGTCGTCGTCATCGCCATCCTCGTCGTCCTCGCCGTATTCGTATTCGTCCTCGTCGCCCTCGTCCTCGTCCTCGTCATCATCGTCGTCCTCCTCATCATCATCTCTCGATCCCATGCCCGCAAACATGGCCTCCGTCGGCATCCCCTCGTGCCGCCGTCGACTCTGCACGACCGAAGGGTGCTCAAGCAGCGCACGGCGGGCATGCCGGCCCAGGTTCGCGTTGGTTGTGTTCACCTCGAGCGGCGGTGGCGTGCCGTTCGCAGGCAGTCCCGACGAAAGTGTCGGGTGGGACGTACGAAAGGTGAGGCGGTTGAGGCCGTAGCACGCCTGCAGTCCGAGCCGGCGCAAGTTGGGCGCGTACAGCGTGAGCGTCTCGAGCGAGTCGGACCGATGCAAGTCGACCTCGACGAGCTCATTCGACGCAAAGTGCAGCTCGCCCACCCAGAGCTTGTACGAGTCAAATCTCTCGAGCGACGTCGCGTGCTCGAGCATCGTGTTGATGACCTCGTCGCAGTCTCCGAGGAAGTGGATCGAGACACTCTTGAGATTCGGCAGCTCGATTGTCAGGTCGCACTCGTCGGGCACGTTCTGCATGCGCAGGCTCTGCACTGAGGGGGTCAGCGCCGAGTTGAGCACGATCTTGGCGAAGGAGACGTCGACGAGCTGCAGCTCGCGCAGCTCGGGCAGGTGGCGCTCGAGGGTGATTGCGTTGAGGCTCTCGTCATAGAAGCCGCTCCCCGAGGTGATCGTGAGCGTCTGCACGTCGGCAGGCAGAGCGTCGATCTCCTGCTGCAGCGTCGCGCTCGCCACGAGCGCCACGGTGTGCGCATAGACGCGCCGACGGTCAGAGGCGGGCATGGGCGCAGTCGTATGCACGCCGGCGAAGCACCACTGAGAGCCTTCGAACCGAGGCTCAGCGGGCGCGAGCTTCCCGTCGGGCGTGCGCTCCCATGGCGTCACCCTCACGTACTGCTGCTCGCACGCGTTGCAGCCAAACGACGAGCGCATGCCGTCGGGGCCGCTCATCATCCCGAGCTCGGTCCTCAGATGTGTGGGGTGCGGCACCCGGCACTTGCTGCCAGGCACGCACGGCTCCAGGCAGCGCGTGCACGTCATGAAGCCGCCCACGATCCCCGCCACGTCCGCCCCCAACCGCCCTGCCAGCACAGACACAGCATCCATGCCACCGACCTCCTCGATGCTGTCGGGCTTCACGGGCGATCTTCTCGCCCTCGCCGCCAGAGAGCTGGAGGCCGTATCGTCTGTTCGCGATCCTGAAGTCTATCACCGTGGCCTCGCACCCATTCAGCTCAGGTCGGCTCTTCAGATTCTTGATCTTGACCACGGTGCCGATCTCGAGGCCCATCGGGGCCCACTCTGACATCAGCTCAGCCTCGGTCTTGGCGCCGCTCGCGATCGCGTCGGTGGCGCGGTCGTAGTCTGCGTCGGTGCATCGCTCGAGTGCCAGCAGGTCGGCAAACAGCGTTTCCAACTTCGCGTCGCTCACGGCAGCCATTGCGAGCGCCGCGGCTCAGCTGCTCGTGAACACAGTGCACCGTGCTTGTGGCGAAGTTTGTCCGCTCTATGTGCATACGAGCATTTCTAAATAACTTCTCTGAGCACCACGCGTCCCTCGCGTCGACCCTTGTAGCGCTGCATGGGAGCAGGGCACGCTGCCACCGCCGCCCAGCTGCCGGCGGCGCCGGCGCCGTCTGGATTCCTCGCGCACATGGCGAGCGGCGCCAGCCTCACCCCAGCGACGTACATCTGCGTGGCGTTGATCACCGCTGCGGCCGCTCTCCTGGCCCACCCGCCGAGCGCAAACAGGCTGCGTTCGTGGCTTGCCGCGCGCGTCCGGTGGGACTCGGTGGAGCGAGTCCAGCAGGTGCTTCGCTGCAAGGCCGCGGACATTTGGTTCTCCGCCTTTCCGTTCCTCGGCAACGAGATTCAGTACGTGCTGCTGCTCCCAGCGACAGCGTGGTTCCTCGATGATGCGGGCGCCACAGCTCGGCACCTCAGCCTCGGCGCTTTCATCGGGTGCTACCTCTCCAATGCCGCGAAGACGCAGATGAGGCTGCCGCGCCCGCCGCTCAAGCTGCACGTGGGCAAAGGCTCTACGGTGAGCGAGAAGGCACGGCAGGAGCACGAGCGCATCGCAGAGCAGTATGGCTTCCCGTCCACCCATTCGGCGCACGCGCTGCTTCTGGGCACCATATTCGGCCGCGCCCTGCTGAGCCCCGGGCTGGGCCGACAAGCCTTCGTGCTGGTGCACACGGCGCATGTGGGCCTCTCGCGGCTGTACATGGGCGTGCACTCGCTCGCGGACGTGCTCGGCGGCTTGCTCGTGGGCGCTCTCCTCGCGTTCGGCGCCTTCGAGCCGCTTGGCCTCCTTTCGGACGCTGCAGTGTCGCTCGCAAGCACGGGCGGCACCGGCGGCGGGGCCGGCGTGGGCCCGCTCGCTCTCTATGCGAGCGCTCTGCTCGCTCTGCTCGCCGTGTTCCCCGATAAACGCGGCAGCACGTTCGAGGAGACTGTCTCATTTGCCGGTGTCCACCTGGGTCTCGTGTTTGCATGCGCCCTTGCCCGCGACGACGCGCCGCGTGCCGCCTTCGTGGCCTCGCTCCGTGCTCCCGGCGGCTCCATCCCGGCGGTGCTCGCGGCCACCGTCATGACGCAGCTCGTCACCGGCCTTCTTGTGCTTGGCATGCTGCGCACCGGTCTGAGTGCGGCGGCCAAGAAGGCCGTCGCGCGCCTCGTGCCAGCCGGCCGGCTCAACTCTCTCGCGGGCATGGTGCGCGTGCTCCTCGTCAATCTGAGCGCGTCCGCTTGGGTGATGGGCATGCATCCCGCGCGGCTGCTCGAGGCTGCGGCGAGCCTGAAGCGCTGAGAGATGGGCAGGCTCGCGCTGGGTGGGGGGTGGATCGCGGTGTTCCGAGGACGGGACCGGTATTTCGCCCTGCGCCGCTGCGGCATGTGACGATGTGAGACCGTTCTCACGTCTGGATTCTCTGGAATGCGGCCGTTCCTTTTACACACAGATCTGTTACCCGGTTTATTTGCATTCATGGTGGGCTCGAGATCTGGTATCCTCCCACGCGGTCTCGGTCCGCGGTCCGCTGAAAACGCCCCAACGCGCACACAGCAACGCAACAATCAGCCACGCGTACCCTACAACGCGACACTCTTGCCAACACACAAGGACTGGGAGCGGAGGCGCAGCGCAGTGACGATCATCGGAGGGCTCCAAGCGACCACGCGGCCGTCGTCTAACGCGGCGGCGGACCAGATTCCACCGCTGAGGTCCGCTTTCGCGGTCGAACACAGAGCTCAGGGGCACACACCGGATGGCAGGAGGCTCAACTCCTGTCTCCTCGCATGTATGTGGCAAGCATACACACTCCCTCAGACACCACACGATCTAGCATGCGTTGTGCTGGCCGTCACGTGGTATCGGGCCCATCGGCCTCGATGATAGGGCATCGGGAGCGGCGGCCCAATCAGAAGCCGCCACTCTTGGGTATCGTCCAGGCAGCATCCACGGCCTCTGACGAGAAGCCCCGACTCTCGAGCCCTAAGCATTGACAGCCTTGTCGTTGACGTCAACCTCCGAGAGCCGAGGCCGAGTCGCTTGCGCCGTCTCTGCCTCGGGAGATGAGTACTCGGACGACTCGTCTATTGCCATGGATGAACCGCCGAGCGTCGCCTGCCTCCGCGCCCTCATGCGTGCACGCACCGCATTCCCGTCGGGCGGCGACAACGATGCAAACGGCGGCGAAATCGATGCAGGCGTCGCCGACAAAGCAGATGCCGCGGGCTCCTGCGTGGGGCTGAAGATTGAGAAGAAGCCTTCAACAAATCCAGGCAGAGGGGCGCGGTAGGTGCTGTCCCTGCCACCAGCCTCAAGCTCGTCAGCCGCCCGTCTACCGTGCGGAGAGGTCTTCTCAGCCACAAACATCCTGAATGTGGAGAGCCAGCCGCTCGCCTCCTCGTTGTTGGCAATCTGGGTTCACGGCTTTCTCGCGCTGCTCACGCTCAGCGAGCTCACGGAGACGCTCTGCATCCGCCTCTGCCGCAGCCGTGGCGGCGAGGGCAGCCTCCGCGGCCGCAGCCTCAGCGGCGGCGCTGATTTTGAGGCCGTCTTCGACGGCGAAGGTGGATGAATTGGTCACAGCAGATGATGATGGCTTCTTGGGGAGAAAGACAGGTGCTTGGCCGTCTTTGCTGCCCTTGCCCTTGCCCTTGCCCTCGCCCTTGCCCTCGCCCTTGGGCCCGACTTTGAGGTAGCAGCAATACCCAGCGAAGACAAGGCAAAGCATGATCGACAAGGCAACGCCGATAGGCATCCCGATCAGCATCGGGATGTCTGGCGGGAGCGGCGGCAGCGGCGGCGATGAGGGAGGCGGCGGCGATGACATTTTGATGTGATTGGGGTGCAAGCTGGTCACGTTGTGTCACGTACCTCGATACGTGAGGGTGCTTCGTGGGCACGACGGCGGCGTCTCAGTGGATGCGCGTCCGGGTCGACTCGCAGAATTTGCTTTTTGGTGGCACAATCTGGACGCAAATCCCAAATCCGATTCCTCGCGGAAGTAAGAAACCGTTCTTTGTGAAAATTTCGAAACGGGCAGAAGACACCGGGGGAGTCGGGACACACATTCACACGTTTCACCAGGGTTCACGCATCATACTAGGCCACGCCCGGTGACGCGACCCCGCGTGTTCTAGAACCAGGGCACAACAAAAGAACTCACCATATGGCCTCCATCCTGTGCGACGCGACCGAGTGCGTCGCCTACAGCATCCTCTGGGGCGCTCTCGGCGCCGGAGTGCTGCTCGCGTTTTTATTGTGGCTCTCCACGCGGCAGGCCGCTCCTCTGCTGCGGCGGGCGGTTGTTGCTGAGCCGTCGAGGACGGCTGTGCTTCAGGGCACCAGAAGCTTCGAGGCGCTGCGCTATCCATGTGCAGCGCGCTCTGCACCGCCATCTAAACAGGTGACGCTTCCCGAGCCGCTGCACGAGTTTAGCTGGGAGGGGCTGAGCTACAGCGCCGGCGCGCTCCAGGTGCTGCGGCCGTCGTCGGGCTGCATTCGGCCGGGGTTGTGGGCGATGATCGGCCCGAGTGGCGCAGGCAAGTCGACGCTGCTCGGTCTGCTGGCGGGGCGCAAGGAGCGTGGCACGAGCGCGGGCGCCGTCCGGCTCAATGGTCGGCGCGCGAGCGCGCGCGCGCGACGCGAGCGCATCGGGTATGTGACGCAGGACGACGTGCTGCCCGCAACCTCGACGGTGGCCGAGCACCTGCACTTCCATGCGGCGCTGCGGCTACCGTGGCTGGGCGGCGAGGCGCGCGTGCAGCTTGTGCGCCACACCATGGAGGCGCTCCAGCTCTCCAAGTGCGCGGATCGCCTCATCGGCGACGGTAACGGCGGCTACGTGCGTGGGTTGTCTGGGGGCGAGCGGCGGCGGGTGTCGGTGGCGACGGAGCTGATGGCCCTGGCAGTGGGAGCCACGTCGATGCTGCTACTGGACGAGCCGCTCACGGGGCTCGACTCGGCGAATGCAGCCCTCCTCTCGAGCGCCCTCGTCGCCCTCTGCCCCACGAGCCACACCCAAACCGCCCCCCGGTCCAGCCATGCCCACGCCGCCCACGCCATCTGCGATTCGGAGAGTGAGTGCGCCGTGTCCGGCTCCGCTGCCATCAACGATCTCGACGGCCTGCGCGACGGCGCGGCCGCCCACTCCACGCCGCTGCTGCTGGCATCCCCTCCGACTCTATCCGCCGACGTGACCGCGCCCGGCCCCACGAGATGCGATCTCGGTCCCACGAGATGCCCCACCATCCTGATGACGGTGCACCAGCCCACGTACAGGTTCCTAGAGAGCCTGAGCGGTGTCGTCGTACTCGATAAGGGAGGCGTGCTCCTCTACTGCGGCCCGCGCTACGCCCCCGCAGCACCGCTCCACACTCTGAGTACCCACAGTCACGCTGGTCCGTCGGATCGCGACGCAGCCCTACCCTCCGATGCCGCCGCCGATGCCACCGCCGATGCATGGCTCGGCCGCAGCAGCGCAACGGGCGCGGCTCCTGGCAGCTGCTGCCTGTGCGCGCACTTCGATGGCGATGGACTCGAGCTCGCCCGTTACTCGTCCCACCCTGCCGAGGCCATCCTCGAAGCGCTCGCGGACGGCAGCGCCCAAGTCCGAGAGCGCCTCGCGCGACTGGCGACCTCACAGCAAGTGGCGCCGAGCTGGGCCATGCGCGCTGGCGCTGACATGGACGACGGGCGCGCGGGACGCTGGGGTTGTGCACGCGCGCGCGGCGTGAGCATATGCACGGAGCTTCGGTGGCTCTGCACGCGTCAGGCGCGCCACTCGCTCCGCCACCCGCTGCTCCTCTGGCTCCAGCTCGGGGTGACTGCACTCATGGCCGTTGGCGCCGGGATGGTCTTCTACAGACTCGACTACACGCTCGGTCGCGGCGTGCTGCCGAGGCTCGCGCTCGCATTCTTCGTCGGGCTCTATTTCCTTCTCACCTCGCTCGCGCCGCTACCGCTCTGGCACTCGGAGCGTCTTCAGTTCTTCAATGAGCGGGCTGCGGGCTGCTACGGCGCTACGAGCTACGTGCTCGCGAGGACGATCTTCGAGGGTTTGCTGCAGCGGCTGCTTCCAGCACTGCTGTGCGCGTCGATCGTGTACCCGATGGCTGGTCTCTCGGCAGCGGGGCCTTCCGGGCCCGCGCACGCTGCCCTCTTCGCGGTCGCCCTTTGCCTCCTCAACCTGGTCGCTGCTGCCGGAGTCGCTTGCCTCGGCATCGTCTGCCCTTCGTCCGCCCTCTCTACCCTTGTGGCGGTGGCAGGGCTGCTCGGCGCCATCCTCTTCTCAGGATTCGTCCTCAACCTACCCACGCTCGCCAAACGTGCGGGCGCGCCGCCGAGCGCTCACCCGTCTCTCGACGGGCTGCTACCTGCCGCGCTCCCTCGGTACCTCTCGCCCCTCTACTACTGGCACGAGCTGCTGCTCTCGGACGAGTTGCTCCAGACGACGGTGCACGTGCATGCCGACACGCCGGGCATCAAGAAGCCATACGACATCGGCGGCGAGGAGGTACTCATGCACCTCGGCTACGCTCTCAACTGCTCACGACTCTTCGGCGAGCCCACGATGCCGTGCGCGTACGATCTCTGGGCACCCGCGGCCGCCGTCGCCGGCCTCACCGCGCTCGCGGTGCTCCTGCTCGCAGGCTGCGTGCGCGACCCGCACTGATGTGTTTGAATCAACCAGTTGCGCGATGAGGGGCTGTGGCGGGTCGGGCGATGCCGATGGGGTTTTGGTGCGACACTTTCTGCTCACACCCTTGGGACCCAAGCCGGAGGTCATGATTTGCCCGGCGCCGTGTCGGCGCGTGGTAGGCTGACGCGTGTGTGTCGTATACGCGTGTGTGTGTCAGGCCGGTTTGTCATTGAGTGTGCAAATCCAGATGTTAATCCCTCCCCTCCTCGACCCCCTTGCCCTTCGCCGTTGAGGGTAAAATCACGGCTCAGTTCGTGAAATTAGCACATGAAGGGAAGATTGTAACTTTGTTTGAAGATTCAGGGTATGAGGAATGGGTGCAAATCCAGATATTAATCCCTCCCCTACCCCCTTGGGTAAATCACTCAGTTTGAAATCAGGGTATGAGGAATGGGTGCAAATTGAAGATATTAATCCCTCCCCTACCCCCTTCTGGGTAAAATCACTCGGTGTGAAATCAGGGTATGAGGATTGTGTGCAAATCCAGGAGATATCAATCCCTTTCCTACCCCTTGGGTAAAATTCGTTCCATGAAGGCGAATTCTGAAATCGATCGCAAGGCTCTGAACTTGCATGCATGTAGACTGCGCTATTTGCCTTGAGCCGCTTGAGTGTGCAGGGTTCTCGAGATTCGCCGTCGCCGCATGGGATGCTGCGTGTCGCGTCGGCCCATGAAGCAGCAGGAATCGACCAAGTTGATCACATCCAGTAGCGCCACCCTTCCGCCTGTAGAATCCCAGAGAGTGTGGCCAAGCAGCTCTGTGATTATGCCGCCGCAGGAGGACCTGGTGCCCAAGCAGCCGACGCGCTCGCGCGCCGCCAAGAGCGTACACGATCTCGCCTTTTTGAACGCGTGCCGCAAGGGCGAGCTGCTCGTTGCCATGGAGCTGCTCGACAATACAGCGCTCGGTGTGCGCCTCGAGGTCGAGGACAAGGACGGCGCGCAGGGTATGCACTGGGCGTGCCTTGGCGGCCAGCTGGAGGTGATTGCTTGGCTGCACGAGCGCGGCGTGCCATTAGACGTTCAGACGACGCACGGGGCGCAGCCGATCCACTGGGCTTCCTACGGGGGCCAGATTGCATGCGCACAGTGGCTCGTCGCGCGCGGCGTGGCGCTGGACGTGGAGGATTCGCACGGGCAGCAGCCGGTGCACTGGGCGACCCGCTCGAGCCAGTATGCCACCGCAAGGTGGCTACAACAGCGCTATGTCTCGTACAAGTAGCGTCGAGGGGGGAGCAATCGAGGGGAAGGCGCGATTATGAGAATAATTCCCTGTTATTTCTGAGTGTTCCTCCAACAAGTATACAAGTGTTACAAAAAAAAAATTCGTACAGCTGAACGACACCCAACGGTCATCAAAAGTCAGGGTTTATCTCGCGTCGATTAGCACAGGACTCCTGTACAGGAGCAGGGGAACCTTGGTTCGCACGCACGGTTCTCGTGTGTGTCGTGTTAACCGTTCACGCACGAATTCGCGCCGTCACGCAATAAAATGCTTGCACTACCGTACGCTTCACTGTCCTCGATGCTCGAATATGTGCATGAGTGTGGCAAAGGGGTGAGTGGGGTGGTTGGGGGAGCAGAGGTGGCGGCCGCGATGGAAGATTAAAAGCAGAGGTCTTGTTTCCTTCCTTTAGGGAATTGGCGGCCAACTCCCTACAATTTTATGCGGCATTTGTGGCGGTTTCGTTTGCGATGAAAGAGGACAGACCGTCCTGCGAAAGGGTTCCGCGCAGCTATGCGTGAATCGAGGTAATAAAGAAATTGAAACTCTCTGAAACTCTCTGAAACTCTCTCTATTTCCCCAGTGTCGTTCACAGGGTAAGGTCCGCCTTTTGTAGAAAAGCTGCATAGAAAAGCGACGTCGTCGTCCAGTCCAATGTCTTCCGCATCTAGGAAGCCGAGCAAGCCGCTACGCGGCCAGGCCGCAGTCAGCAAGGCGCCGATCCAAGTCACCACGGGCAAGGCGCCGCCCAGCAAAGGACCGCTGAGCAAGGCGTCGATCAAAGCGCCAGCCTACTCAGACGACAACAAGTCGTGGCTGAAGCAGGTGACGAAGAAGCGCGACCTCTTTGATGAGGATGAGGACGAGGAGGACGAGGACGAAGAAGACGACGAACTGGACGAAATTGACGATGATGATGATGCCGAGGAGGGCGAGGAGGACGACGATGATGAGGATGATGACATGGGTGGTGAGGACGCGGACGACGGCGTCACGGGTGGGGACGACGATGATGAGGAGGAGGAGGACGACGACGACGATGGCGACGACGACGACGATGGCGACGACGGCGACGAGCTCGAGTTTGAGCGCAAGGCGCGGCAGACAGTCTCGCGTCTCGCCAAGCAGTCGGCCGCAAACGAGGAGGAGCTGCAAAAGCAACTCGCGAGTGAGCAGATCGAGCTGCCGACGGCGGACGAGCTCGACGAGGAGGCGTCGCGGCCGCCCGACATCTCGCACGTGCGCGAGCGCGTCAAGATGGTGGCGGAGGTGCTCTCTGACTTTGCGGCCAAACGCGCGCCAGGCCGCTCGCGCACCGAGTACATGGATGTCTTCTCCGCGGACCTTTCGGTAGTGTACGGCTACTCCTCCGAGCTGATCGATCTTCTCCTGGGGCTCTTCTCACCGGCGGAGTGCCTCTCGTTCATCGAGGCGAGCGAGACGCCGCGCCCGGTGACGGTGCGCACGAACACGCTCCGCACGCGCCGTCGCGAGCTCGCGCAGGCCCTGATCGCGCGCAACGTCAACCTCGATCCGATCGCAAAGTGGTCCAAGGACGGTCTGCAGATCTATGACTCGGCCGTGCCCATCGGTGCGACGCCCGAGTACCTCGCGGGGCACTACATGGTGCAGAGCGCCTCGTCGTTCTTGCCCGTGCTCGCGCTCTCGCCGCAGCCCGGCCAGCGGGTGCTCGATATGGCTGCCTCGCCCGGCGGCAAGGCCAGCCATCTTGCGGCGATGATGGCCAACCGTGGCACCCTCGTCGCCAACGATGCCTCCAAGGAGCGGCTTCGCTCGCTGCAGGCGAACCTGCAGCGCCTGGGCGTGCGCAACGCGATCGTGATGAACGCGGACGGGCGCGACTACCCGAAGCTCATGGGTGGCTTCGATCGAGTGTTGCTCGATGCGCCCTGCTCCGGGCTCGGCGTCATCTCCAAAGATCCGTCCGTCAAGGCTGAGAAGCGCTATTCAGACGTACAGCGCTGCCAGCAGCTGCAGCGCGAGCTGCTGCTCGCTGCGATCGATGCGACGCTGGCCAACCAGCCTGGTCACGAGGAGAGCGGCTTCATCGTCTACTCCACCTGCTCCATCTCCGTTGAGGAGAATGAGGCTGTGATCGACTACGTGCTCAATTCTCGCCCAGTCAAGGTCGTGGACACGGGGCTGCCATTCGGGGTCGAGGGGCTCACGCGCCATCGCACGAAACGCTTCCACAGCAGCCTCAAGCTCGCGCGCCGCTTCTACCCGCACACGCACAACATGGACGGCTTCTTCGTATGCAAGCTGCGCAAGTACGCGAATGCGCTCACGCCCGACGCGGCGGCGGACGTTACCGCCGGCGCGTCCAGCTCCGCCGCGGCCGCCGATGAGGAGGAAGGTCCATCAGCGAGCGCCGGCAAACAGGGCGCCGCCACCGCTAAGGGTGTCAAGGCCGGCGTCAAGCGCAAGGCGAGCGCGGTTGACCCGAGCAAGGCGCCTGGACCCGCCCCCAAGCCGGGTGCCGAGCGACCGGGCGGTGGAAAGCATGGCGACGGCGAGGCGCGGAAGCTGAAGCGCCTGAAGGCGATGCAGCGCCCGCGGCGCCCGCGGACCTAGGAAGAAGGGCGAGGCAGGGTGCTGTCGCACAGAGGCGAGCTCAGGATGAAGATAAGAAACAGTGGGAAGTAAGGCTCACGAGAAACCGAAAGAGAGCAACAGAGGAGTGTCGAAATGGGATGAGCATGATTGATGCCTTACATCGGTGTTCCCCCCATAACGCCACGCTTCGCATGCTTGGGTCCGTGCCCTCGCCGTGCCCTCGCCACGTCGGTGCCGTTGCCGCTCCGCGGCGCGCATGTTACACTTACTTTCTTACGACTATATTTACTCGTAAGACGTATTCATAAGTGTTCGCGCCTCTCAGAACTCAGATAGTGATAGAGGATTGTGTGCAAATCCAGGAGATATTCATCCCTTTCCTACCCTTATTCCTACCCCCTAGGAAAAATTCGTTCCATGAAGGCGAATTTTGTAATCGATCGAGGCGCTGAATTTGCATGCAAGTAAGATGCACTCTTTGGAAACATGGGTTTGGATCTTTGGAATCAGTCCGACAACTTTACAAGGAAGCAGGCGTTCCCACGAGCAGAGTTGTGAGTTCCCTTTCGTACTTTCTTCGATCTCCCCGATATTTCTAGAGTACTCTTAGGAAACCTTCTGTACTTGTCTGTATCTTGCAAGTACATGTAAGCATGCGCCTCCAAACATCTGCCCACTTTTCAAGTGTAACGGCAAATCTCATCTCGCGGCCGCAAGGATCGCCGCAAGGTCCATTTCATTCCAACTTTCCTCTCATCGGGTGAACATGGCCAGCGATTTCGGCTTGCGTTACCTTTCACGTACTGTTTTAATGCTGCTTGCGATCAAATGGACCAGTGCATCGCCACCGGTCTCGCCGCCGCCACCATCACCGCCGCCCTCGCCGCCTCCACCCTCAACTCCTCCTTCACCGCCACCGCCGTCGCCTCCGCCCTGCCCACCGCCTCCCTCACCACCGCCCTCGCCGCCTCCACCCTCTCCACCTCCCTCACCGCCTCCGCCATCGCCGAATCCCTCGCCGCCACCTCCGAGCCCTCCACCGTCGCCTCCCCCTCCCTCTCCACCTCCCTCGCCGCCGCCACCTTCGCCGCCGCCATCACCTCCTCTACCCTCACCGCCACCTTTACCGCCACCGCCGTCGCCTCCACCCCGCCCGCCGCCTCCCTCACCACCGCCCTCGCCGCCACCGCCCTCGCCGCCACCGCCGTCGCCACCTCCCTCGCCGCCCTCGCCGCCTCCACTCTCGCCACCAGTGTCACCCGGATGCTTGTGCGCAAATACATGCATTTACGGCCGAGACAACATCTGCGACGACGGAGGCCCTGGCACCCTACCAGATACCAGATATTGCGCGTTAGGGACGGACTGCAATGACTGCGGCGAAAGATGCTTGCCACCGCCGTCGCCGCCTCG
>JWZX01002931.1:0-29862 GCA_001275005.1 Chrysochromulina tobinii
GGGGCTCAACGACCCCTATGCCTCCGAGGTCCCCCTCAGGCAGGTTCTTACCGGCTGGCTCCCCTCTACCCGAGGAGCCCAGTCGCAATTATGTGTGCGGGATGCCGGGATCCCTACAGTACGGCTGCACGTGAACAAACTACTCGATGATTTCTTTGGGCAGCACCCTGCCGCCTTCCTTGAGCCAGCGCTGCAGGCTCTCGCCGTCGAGGTTCACTCGGCCTTCGTTGCCGGCCAACACGCGGGCCTCGATCGGTGGGTCGAGCCCGTGAGCGAGGAGTTCAAGCACCGCGGAGCCAAGCTGCGGACCCTCCTCGCCCGAGCCTCGGCCTCGGCCGGTGATCACCACGAGGCCGTCAGCGCATCTGCCGCCGTCAACGGCTCCCAGAGCGGCGCGCTCGGCATGCTCGTGGGCGAGTGTACGCAGCACGTATCGTATTGCCGCGCCAGCGAGCGCCACCGAGTAGCCGTGTAGGTCGAGCATGGCCTCTGCAGTCCAAGGGCTCAGCTGCCCTGCCGTCACCATCTTGGCGTACGCACGATCGAGGAGAGCCTCCACATGGGCAACTGGCAGGAGCCAGAGCTCCCCGCCGCCCTCGTCGTCGTCCTCCTCAAACGCAAACCCTTCGCCCCCATCGTCGTTGTCTACGAAGGCGTCCTCCTCCTCGTCCTCCTCATCGTCGTCGTACCTCGATCCGAGCTCCGCCTCCACATCGTCGAGCGCCTCATCGGCGTCATCAGCCGCCTCAATCATCGCATCCAATGCCTCGTCACGATCTCCCGCCCCCTCCAGCACCACCTCCTCCTCGTCCGCGTCCGCCTCCTCGTCCTCCTCGTCCTCATCCTCGTCCTCCTCGTCCTCGTACTCCTCGTCGTCCTCGAGGTCGCTGTACGTAGCAACCTCAGCGAGCAAGTTGAGTGCGCGCACGTCGCCATGCGCGGGCAGGCTGCCATCCCCGAGCCCGCGCAGCAGCGAGGCCGCCGCCGCCACGGGTGACTGTGCGGTGCCTTCGGCGCCTGCAGCCCAGCCCTCGAGCACCACCTGGTACAAGGTCAGAGGATCAACAGCCAATCCGGAGGCCTCGGCGGCGCGGATCAACTCGAAGATGGCCTCCATGGACTCACAAACCGAGAGGGCGACGCCGAGCGAGTCCGCGGGCGCGAGCGGCCGGCCGTCACTCGTGCGCAGCCGGCGCAGTGTCGCAAGTGAAGCGGCGTACTCGCCGCCGCGCGCGGCAGCCCAAGCAATCGTTTGGAGCGCCCGTCCGTCGGGGACCACGCCGACGGCCTCCATACGATCTAACAGTTCGAGTGCCGCACTGCTCTGGCGGGAGCGGCCGCACGCGGCCGCGGCCGCTGTGAAGCATGCGGCGTTGGGCTCTTCGATGAGCTCGAGCGCGCCCACGGCGGCGCGCCACTGCTTGGCGGCGCCAAAGGCGGAGATCACCGCCGAGCCGGAGAACGGTCCGAGCCGCAGGCCGCGTGGGCGTATCTCGTCCTGCACGAGCTTGGCGACCACCTTGGGCTGCCGGCGCGCGGCGAGCAGCACCGGGCCGTACGAGCGAGCCGTCGGGGGCAGCCCGGCCACTTCCGCCTCCCGAAGCAATGCGAGCGCTGCCTTCCATCCTTGGCCTCGAGCAACGGCGGAGATGGCGCTGTTGAAGCACTCAATATCGGCCGCTTCGGCGGCGCGCGCCTCGTCGAGCACCGTACGCGCCGCTTGCCAATTGCGCGCGCGCTCGCATGCAGAGAGCGCCGTGCCAAACGACGTCGTGTCCGGCGTCAACCCCTCTGCCCTCATAGCCACCATCAAGCGAAGTGCCGCCTTCCAGTTGCGTGCGGCGGCGGCGGCGGCGAGCGCGGCGTTGTAGGAGACCGTGGTGGGCGGAACGCCCCAGCGTTGCATGTCGCGCAGCAGCTGGCGCGCGGGCTTCCACAGCGGCGGCCGGTTGCGCGCGCACGCGCTCAGCGCCGAGTTGAACACGATCGCGTCGGCGCGCACGTTGGCCGAGCGCATCGCCTGCACCAGCCGCAGCGCGCGTGTCGCTTGGCGCCCCTCGCAGCACGCGGCGACCGCGGCGCCGTACGCGACGCCGTCGGGCCGGATCCCGCGCTCCTGCATCTGGTCCCACAGCTGCAGCGCGCGCTGCCACTGCTTGCCGCGCGTGCACGCCGTCATCGCCGATGCGTAGCTGCGCGCGTTCGCGGCGCTTGCACCGCTGCCGTCCTCGAGTCGCTTGAGGAGCGTGAGTGCTTCGCGCCACCGCCCCGCCCTGGCGCACGCGCTCAGCGCCGCGTTGTAGCACACGGCGTTCGGCTCCTCGAGCTCGTCGAGCAGCTCGAGTGCTTGCTCCCACTGCCCACCGGCAGCGCACGCGGCGATGGCATTGGACGTGGTGTACGGATCGGGCGGCGCGCCCGCCTCGCGCATGTCGGCAAGCAGCTTGAGCGTGATCTTCCACTGACCCGACTTGCGGCAAGCACCCATCGCCTCGCTAAAGCAGATCGGATCCGCCACCACGCCGTCGGCTGCAAGCTCATCCACGAGCTTGAGCGCGTGCCTCCAGCGGCCGGCTCGGCTCACGCTCGTGATGGCCGCGCGGTATGAGGGCAGCAGCTCCGGGCCCGTGTACGACAAGGCACGCTGCTCACGCAGGAGATCCACGGCCTCCTGCCAGGCGATGAGGCGTGCCAGCATCGTTTATCGTATGGGTGAAGAAACCAAAAGTGGAAAGTTAACGTCCGATGATCCACCTACCTTCGTGTCGTGCCCATTTTTTTTCCGTAAATCCGCCACCTAAATCACGCTGCTGAATAAAATGAGCTCCGAATAAATATGGATTGTCCTCGTAATCTAAAGTTGCTTCATAAATGCCGCGCGCGCCATCTGAGCGCAGCGTCGGCACGATAGAGCCGTCACCGAAGCGCGTGGAGGCCTGAGAGGGCGACCGCACCAGACAAAATCTTCGAGCGAGCGCCATGTCCGACTGGCAGGACCGCATCGACTACCCGGAGCTCGGTGTGGGCTGGGTGCGACTATCCAAGTCGCGGCCAGTCGGCCGAGCGGCGTCGAGCAGGCAGGTCGACCACATGTACGTCGCTCCAAACGGCGCGCGCTTCCGCAGCATCAAGCAGGCGACCGAGTTTATCGAGAGTGGCGGTACATTGATTCAGCAGAAGCCGGTCTCCTCCAAGCCCGGGGGCGGCAAGGCGCGTGCCTCCGGGCCCACGCTCGTCAACCCGATGGCGGCACTGTTCGGGCCCAAGGCGGCGGCCGCGCCCGCTCCCCCGCCCAAGGCGGCCAAGAAGCCGCGAGATCCGGCCGAGGTCGCCAAGGCGGAAGCGGCGCGCGAGGCCAAGCTGGCCAAGGCCAAGGCCGAGGCCGAGCCCCTGCCCCCCGGACAGGAGGTGTGCTTCGCGTGCGGCTCGGGCGATGACACAGCTGCCAACATGATCCTTCTGTGCGATGGCTCGGGCTGCCACGCGGCCTTCCACATGCAGTGCCTCGAGCGGCCGCTCTTCAGCGTGCCCGAGGGCGACTGGCTGTGCCCATCGTGCGAGTCCCGACAACTTGCGCCGCCGCCCGAGAAGCTCACGACGCCTCACACACTCGCCAGGCGCGTCGATCCCGAGCGACAGACGATCGACGGCTGCGACCTCATGGGCTGGGCGCGCACGCTCGCGGCCTCGCTGCCCACGAGCTGCACCGCGCGCGACGGCCCGCCAGAGCGTGTCCCGCTCAGCCGTCTCTGCGGGCGTGCATGCCTCTACAGCGCAGATGAGGGCGCGCCGCTGCGCGCGGGTCTCGTCGTCGACGCGCGATTTGCCGATCCTGTGAGCCACAGAGGCCACGTGTGCGCGCTGCTTGCGCTCGCTGGGAGGGCGACGCCCATATGGGTTGCATTGGGCCGCCCGCTACAGCGCCCGCCCGCTACCGCGCCGCCCGTTGCGCCGCGTGCGGACGCCGCGGACGTCGCCGGGATTCCGGACGGCGGCCAGCCACCTGCCGCTGGGATTCCGGACGGCGGCCAGCCACCTGCCGCTGCGGACGAGCCACCTGCCGCTGCCGCTCGGCCCCGTCTATACGTGGGAGGCGAGCTCGTGACGGTGCCGCAGGCGGATGACGTGTATTGGCCCGCGCGCCTGTTCCACTTGCTGGCACCGGAGGCTGAAGAACCGACGGCGGCGGCGGCCGAGGCGGTGGTCATGCTGCCTTCGTCACCTGCTGGTCTGTCGATGGGCATCGTTAGCCCGGTCGTTGTCGGCGGGGCTAAGGCGGCCGGCGGCAAGGGCCGTGCGCCCCCTCCCGCATCGACGTGGTCGGAGCGCCTCGTCGGCTTTGATGGTGGTCCGACGGTTATGTGCCGTCTCTTCGGCGCCAGGAATGAGGAGGAGGCGATGCTGTCGGTGCCGCGTGCGGAGCTGCGGCCCTTCCCGCGCGTGCTCCGAGAGGCGCCGCTCGACAGCAGCAACGCGCCCCTCGTGCGCGCGCGCCTCGCCGCCCTGGAGTGGGCCGCCCGCCATCCGCACCACTCGCCCGCGCCCGCCACGGCCCCTTTCGCGCTGCCGCCCGCGAAGGCAATGGGCGCTCTGGTGGGACGGGGGATCGAGGTGTTAATGCTCGCGCAGGCGGAGTGGTCCAAGGGCCTCGTCGAGTCGTATGACGAGACGAGCGGCTCGCACTTTGTCGTGTATGCCGACGGGAACGTCGAGTGGCTCTCGCTTCACTCGGGGCACTATGCGTGGGAGCTGCTGGACGACGAAGCAAACGCCGAGCTGCGCGCGGCCATCGCGATCGCGCGCAGGTCGCGGCTGCGCTGCTCGCTGCCCGGTCGGCCGCTTGCACAGACGCCCCAGGGCGACCGGCTGTATGGCCCTCCCGCTGAGTGCCAGCACTGCCACGCGCCCTCCACCGCGCCGGGCAGCCTACTCTCGTGTTGCCGTTGCGCGGGCACGTACCACCCAGGGTGCCTTTACGAGCCTGAGATGCAGGCGGGCGCTCAGGCCCTGGCGGTCGAAGGGCGCTGGGTGTGCGACCAGTGCGCGAGCTGCGATGCATGCGGCGCCCTCTCGCCCTCGGAGCTTCGAGGCCACTGGCCGGTCAAGGGACCCACAGGATCGCTCCAGGGCCCTTGGCGCCATGAGTCGGGCAGGGGCAAGGGGCAGCTGCTCTGCGTAGGGTGCGCGAACGCCGTCAAGGGTGGCGGCCGGTGCGCGAGCACGCTGCAACGGTGGCCAGCGCACAGCCGCGGCGTGCTGTGCACCAAGTGTTCGCGCTGGTCGTTGCCCGCGACGGTCATCGACAAGCTCATCAAGACGGGCGCAGGCGGCGCCGGCGCGCGAAACTCGACTAAGCCCGCCGGTGGCGCCGACGGAGCGCCACTCTCCTCTTCCTCTGCCGCGGTGATGAGCCCGTCGCCCCGCTCGCCCCGCTCGCCCGGGCGGGCGTCCAAGGAGCAAGGCAAGCCGATGCCGCCGCCGCCGCCGCCGAGTGTGAGAGGGGTCAATTTCCACGTACCGCCCAGTGCCAAGGTGGACGGCTGCGGTCACTGCCAGGGCAGCGCGCTGTATTGGCGCCTCAAGGACGCGCTCGATGAGCTCACGGGGCTCGACCCTCTGCGCTGGTTCGCGGAGCCAGTCGACGAGGACGCGGAGCCCACGTACCGCACTGTGATCCCCGACCCTATGGACTTCAGCACGATGCGCAGTAAGCTCGAGCGCGGAGAGTATGCAGCGCCCAAGCAGCTCGCCGACGATTTCCGACTGATCTGCCGCAACGCGATCGTCTTCAACACGAAGCACGACAATCCCTTCCGCCGGGCCGCCCAGCATCTGCACGCGGCCGGGGACGATGTGCTCCATCAGTTGTTCGAAGAGGATCGCGACGTCGATGGGGAGGAGCCAAGGCAGCCCCAGCCCACCAACGGGAGCGCTGGAGCCGCTACCGCCAGCTCATCCTCCTCCACGGCCGCCGCGCCCGCGGCAGCGGCAGCTTCAGCGAGCTCAATGCCGCCCGCACCCGTACCGACCGCCGCTGCCCTAGGGGACAGGGCCAAGGGCGGCGCGTGTACCGCCATGACTAGCGCTCAAGCCGGCGCGAGTGCGCCTATGACGGCGGCGGCGGCTGCCGCGGCGCTCTGGACTACAGTTAAGGCCGAAGCACCCCCATCTACGCTGCCGCCATCTGAGGCGATGGCAGCAGTAGCGGCAGCAGCAGCAGCGGCAGCGGCAGCGGCAGCGGCGGCGGCACAGCTCAATTCCCAATTAGGCAGCTCCTCTGGAATGGACGCCGCGGAGCAATGCATGCCGTGCGCCGAGAGCGGCGCTGGCGGAGAGCCTATTGTCGAAGGGCGCCGCCAGCGCCGACCCTCGGAGAAGGCGGAGAAGGCCGCGGAGGTCAAGGAGGCCGAAGAGACCGATGCCAGACGGCGCCGGCGCGGGCAAGAGGCTAATGGGAGTGCGGGCGCGCCATTGGGATGCAGTGGAATGGGTGCGCCATTGGGGTCGGAAGAGGGCTTGGGAGCGTCTCCTGAGGTGAAGGATGGGCCGCCGCCCGTGCCGCCACTCGCGCGTCCGGATGAGGAGCGCGTGCCAAAGTACGTGCCGTACGTTTGCCTCGCGTGCCCTATCCAGCCGGGCGACGCCAGTGGAGAAGCTCTGACGACGAGCACGACGTGCTCTCCCGCGGGCGAGGGCAGCAGTCGCGGCGGCGGTGGCAGCGGCGGCAAGCCGCTGCACGTGCTCCCGGGGCTGCACGTGCATCCCCTCGTGTGGGCTCCCAACCCGGACCATGCATGCGACG
The DNA here is from genome assembly GCA_001275005.1 of Chrysochromulina tobinii. NCBI lineage: Eukaryota > Haptophyta > Prymnesiales > Chrysochromulinaceae > Chrysochromulina > Chrysochromulina tobinii. Next base: position 6,803 of record JWZX01002931.1, read on the forward strand.
TGGGCGGGCCAGGCTGCGAGGAGGATGCCGTCTACCGTTGCGCGGAGGGCTGCGACTTTGACGTGTGCGCACGCTGCTTCGGCGAGACGGACGCGCCCAACTCATCGCTGGGAGATGCGCCTATGGGGCGCGGCGCCGTCGTCGCACTGCCGCCCACGTCGATTCTCCTCGAGGCGGTGGGAGCGATGCCGCTGCTCTGCATCAAGTGCGGCTCGGGCGGCTCGGCACAGCATCCAATGCTCATTTGCCTCGGCTGCGGCGAGGTGCACCATCGCTTCTGCGTGGGTCTCCAGGAGTCGGCCAAAATCGACCCCTGCAGCTGGCGCTGCTCCGAGTGCACTACATGTGAGGTGTGCCACAAGGGGACAGACGAATCGCATCTGCTCCTGTGCGACTGCGGAAAGGCGTTCCACACGTACTGCTTGCATCCACCACTCAAGGCAGTGCCTCCGGGTGAGTGGCGCTGCCCTGAGTGCGTGACACAGGTCACGTGCGAGCGCTGCGGCACTCACGAGCCGGGTCGTGGCGGCTGGCAGATGGACTATCGCTTCTGCACGCGCTGCGCGGCGCTGCATGCAAAGCAGGGGTACTGCCCCGTGTGCTTCGACGACTGCACCGAGGAGTGGGGGTCGATGGTCTGCTGCGACCTCTGCGACTTTTGGGTGCACATTGAGTGCGATGGCATCTCGGAACGCGGCGCCGACTTCCTCGCCGCCAAGGGCAAGACGCACCCGTACCATTGCCCACGGTGCACGGGCGCGCCGCCTGGCGAATTCGGCATGAGCCTCGAGAAGAGCATGCCGCCGCCCACGGAGGCAGAGAAGGCGAAGGCGGTTGCCGCGGCGGCGAAGGCGGCTGCCGCGGCGACGGAAAAAATGGCGGTCGCCGACAAGGAGAGGGCGCCTCTGAACTTCGAAGCACTGCCTTCGCTGCCGCTGCCCTCGGCCGTCGCCAACGGCGCGCGCCCACCCCTCGGCGCACCCTACGGAAAGGGCAAGAAGCGCGCGGCGGGCAGGGCCGCTGCCGCGACCTCGGACTCGGACTTGCCCCCTGAAAATGTGCCAGTCGCTGGCGGCTGGGAGATGTCGGCCATTCCGCCCCAGGGGCCCGCGCACGCTTGCGGCGAAGGGGAACAGGAGGGCCGAGGCGCTGGAGGACCTCGCAAGCGGCAGAAAGCGAGACTGGAGTGCGGGCTCGATGGCGTCCACGGTGGCGATGTCGGAGAAGGCGCCGGCTCGATGATGGTGTCCACGGTGGCGGCGCCGGTGGCGGCCATGGCGGCGCCGGCGGCCCCAGCAATTGAAAGGCCGCGCTCGACGACATCGCCCCACTCGTTCCCGCAACAGATGTCGTCGACCAGTCAGGCACCCCCGCCGGTGGCGCAGCAGGTAATCCTGCCTATGGTCTGTTCCCGCCACAGATGCCGTCGACCAGTCAGGCACCCCCGCCGGTGGCGCAGCAGGTTATCCCTGCCTACGGTCTGTTCCCGCCACAGATGCCGTCGACAACACAGGTAAGCCCGCTTGTCACGCCACCGCCAACTGCGCTCGGCTACGGGACAGTGGTGCTGGCACAGCAGCAGCAGCAGCAGCAGCAGCAGCAGCAGCAGCAGCAGCAGCAGCCGCCGCGGCCGCCGCAGCCGCAGCCGCCGCCGCAGCAGCCACAGATGCAGATGCAGATGCAACAGATGCAACAGATGCAACAGATGCAACAAATGCAGCAGATGCAGCAGATGCAGCAGATGCAGCAGATGCAGCAGATGCAGCAGATGCAGATTCAGATGCAGGAGAAGCAGCAGATGGAGCAGAAGCAGCAGATGGAGCAGTTAGCCTGGAGCAGTTACATGCACATGCAGATGCAGCAGCCACCCGCCGGATGCCCGAGCACTAGGTCACCCATCCCACAGCTCCCACAGCCCGCACACCCACCACCCTCGTGCCCGCCCTCGCCTCCGCTGGATGACGAGGTACTGCTGCCGGACGCTGAGGGCGCAGAGGCCGAGGCGCCCGCACCCACGCCGCCGCCGCCCATGGGTACCGTCATGGGCGTCGACGGCGCCGACTACGCCATAGCCGGCGCCGAGGGTGATGGCGAGCTGCCCGAAGGGTCGGCGGCTAGGCCGCGTGCCTCCTCAGCGCGCGGGGCGGTGCGGGCCTCGGTGCGCGCGGCGGCGGCGGCCTCGCGAGAGAGTGGCCGCTACCGCACCGATGCCCGTGACGACGCGATGGAGGAGGAGCTCGAGGTGGAGCTCGAGGCGGCGAGATCGCAGCTCGAGGTGGAGCTCGAGGCGTCGCGAAGCACGTCGCGCAGCGCGCCGGCGGCTCACGCGAAGCCGAAAAGAGGGGGGATTGGTAGTGGGCAGGGAGAGGAGATGGCACTGCCCACCCTCGACCCCCTCGCGGCCGCCAAACTGCGCGACATGGCGCCTCGCGGGATGGCATGTGCCCTCTGCGGCGGCACAGAGGACAGCGGCGTGTGCGAGAGGCTTCTCTTCGTCGAGCCCGGCAGTTGGGTTCACCTAAGCTGTGCCTACTGGTCGGAGGGCACTCATGAGACGGCAGAGGCGACCATCGCGGGCGTGCCCGGGCTTCTCCGGCGCGCAAAGAAAGTCGAGTGCGACCACTGTGGCGTGCCAGGGGCCTCTGTTGCATGCTCGACGCACCGCTGCCGACGCACGTACCACTTTGCGTGTGCGTCGAAGGCGGGCGCGGTCATGTTCTCAGACAAGCGCATCTACTGCACCGAGCACAAGACGACCAAGCAGGCGACACGCGGCGCTATCTGGGACCCACAGACCAAGGTCAGCCGCCCGCTGCTCATACAGCCGCCCAAACGGTACCAGGAGCGCGCGGCAACGCTGTACGACGTGCCTCACGGCCAATGGATCCGCGCGGGCGCCCTCACTGTCCTTCGGTGTGGCGAGGCGCCGAGCGTCGCGGGCGCGCCGCCGCCGGGCTTCGTGGCGCATCGGAACCACTGGTCTAACGTGCGTCGCGGCGAGACGTGTGGATACTTGCTCTCCGTGGTCGCCGTGCCTACGCGCGCCGCCGACGTGGATGACGACGACGACGCGGATGAGGATGTGGATGCGATGGGTCTTACCGAGGACGCCCACGGCGGCGCGGGTGCCCACGGCGGCGCGGGTGCCCACGGCGACGCGGGTGCCCGCGACGGCGCGGGCGCGGAAGTCCTCGCCCTTAGCCCGGACAAACGGCGCCGTCGTGGGCGGCGCGAGGCGCGCGTCCAGTTTGAGATCGTGTCGGAGCACGCGCCCGACGCGGCGCCCATCATTCACACCGACGCGGCCGAAGCGGTACGTCAGCTCTACGCCCAAATGTACGCGGTGCAGCCGTCGATGGCGGCCAGGACGGCGCTCTTCCCGTACGGTCCAGGCTTCTTCTTTGGGTGGTTGCACAAGCCCGTGCAGGCACGCCTGCACGGCGATCAAGACCACGCGGACGACGCGACCGCCGCGCTGCCATTGAACCCGTCGGGCTGTGCGCGCACCGAGCCGTTTGCGGGCAACTGGTACATGAAATTGCAGCAGAAGCCCAAGGGGGAGTCACGCGCGGCCGGCGCGAATGGCGACCGGAAGCGCGGTCGCCATGACGAATCCGAAGCCATCGAGAAGGTCGACAAGGAGCCAGGCATGGTCCAGAAGGTGAAGGGGCTCAACGGACTCGCACGCACCAAGTTCAAGGTGGCGCGCTCGGCCATCCACGGCTGGGGCCTCTTCGTCAAGGAGCCGATCTCCAAGGGCGAGATGCTGATCGAGTACCAGGGCTTCCTAATTAGGTCCTCGCTGAACGACGCGATCATCCGCAAGTACACGAGGAACAAGGTCTTCGGCGCCACCGACGGCTCGTACATCTTCCGCATCGACGAGGACTTCCACGTGGATGCCACCATTGCGGGCAACATTGCGCGCTTCATGAACCACTCGTGCGCACCCAACGCGCTCTCCCGCATCGTCGACATCGGATCTCGCATCCATGACAAGCGCATCATCATCTTCGCGGCTCGCGACCTTCAGGTGGGAGAGGAGCTCCAGTACGACTATCAGTTCGCACTCGGCGGCGAGAAGATCGAGTGCCACTGCGGCGCGCCCAACTGCTGGGGCCGCATGAATTAAGCCGCGTTCACAGCGCCCAACTCCCCTGGGGCCGCATGAGTGAACCCGCGTTCACATCGGGATTGGCCAAAGGGGCCTCGGTGATGCGCGGTTGAGAGACTTCCGGACGAGAGTGCATCCTGCATTCGAGATTGAGCATGTGATGATCATGATGCAGTGTGTGCCGCTGGCGCGCGGGCTACGACGGTCGAACCGACGACCCCTCAGAAAGAAACCCTCCTCGCGCTGGGCAGCGGCGGCTGCTACACCCTCGCCTGGCATACAGTAACCCCGCGCCCAGCGCGATCCGACTGGTGGTGTCGTGTGGTCCTTGTTGGTTGAAGAGGCGTTTGAAGAGTATACTGAGTACGGGTTAGCGATTGCGGTCGACCGCACGCGTCGAGTCGTTTCTGAAAACTAAGCCGTTTGTACGCTCCGATCTACGTGTTTAACGGGCCGGGCAGGGGGGGGATCCGCGTCGCGGTTCAAGAGAACTCTAGAGCATCTCCACCTTCGGCCGCGCCAGCCGGAAGCAGAGCCACTTGATGGGCGCCTTAAAACCCGTTGATATTGCGATTGCCATCCAGACGCCCTCGACGCCCCATCGAGGTACGAGCCAGAGCGCGAGCGGGATGCGGCCCAAGTTGAACACGATGCCAACGGCGAGCACCCAGAGGGTACGCTGCATACCCGTGAGCGCACCCTCGTATACAGCCTCCACCGCCATCAGAGGGAAGCAGAGGGCGACGGTGCGCAGGTACGAACCGGCCGCGGAGATTACGAGCGGATCCTGGGCAAAGACGGCGGCCGCGCGCTCCGCGAGCATCCACGTGACAGCAGCCAATGGGAGCAGCATGAGCGAAGCGGTGCGCGCCGCGGACGTTGCCGCGGTGCGCGCCTCCGCGAGTCGCTTGGCGCCGGCCCACTGCCCCACGACAGTAGCACACCCGACGGCGTAGCCCTCACACGCCGTGTACGCGACCGCTTCGATCCGGTGTCCAATGCCAAGGGCGGCGAGGTAACTGGGCGAGAGAGCGGAGAGGGTACGTCCCAGGCCCATGTACACGCCGCTGAAGAGCAGGCCCGAGCACGCGAGCGGCGCGCCGATGACGCCGATGCGCGCGAGCGAGCGAAGCCGTGGAGGGCGCAGACGCAGCCGCACCCCACGGCGCGCCAACTCACCTAGCGAGATGATGCAGCCGAGCGAGGCGGCGATCGTCGTGGCCCATGCTGCCCCTGCGACGCCGTAGCGCGCGATGAACGGGCCGTTGAGCGCCACGTTGCAGAGCACGGTCGCCGCCGCGATCAAGAGCGCTGGGCGCGTCTCGCCGATGCCCTTGAAGCCAGCTGAGGCACACGCGGCTGCCGAGAGTGGAAGAGCACCCAGCGCAGTGACGCGCGTGTACGCCGAGCCCATCGCCGCAACGGCCGGGTCACGCACACCCACGGCCGAGAAGTAGGCCGCGAGCAGCTTCGGGCGCAGCGCGAGCACCGCCAGCACTGCCGACGAGGCGATGGCAAACCACATGCCCTGCACGATGGCTGCGCCGACGCCCTCTTGGCGGTTGCCCGCACCCTCTGCGGCCGACGAGAGCGCGTGCACGCCGACGGCCGAGAGCTCGCCGACGGTGTAGATCATCCAGACGGCGAATGCGGCAGCCGAGATCGCTTCGAGCTGAGCCGCGCCAAGGCGACCGATGTACCAAGCATCGACCTGGCCGTTGGCCGTTCGCAGCAAGCCTATGACGACCGAGGGCCACGCGACGCTCCAAATGGCTGCCGAACTCGAGCGGCCCTTGAGAAGCGGCGGCACTGGCGGTAAGGCATCGAAAGTCTGCTCTGGTGGCACGATGCAGAGGCCATCGTCACCACAGATGGCCACAGAGGGCGCAGAGGCCTCGGCGGAGAGTTGCAGTGGCGTAACTCTCCCGCGAAACTCCAAAAGCCTCGGACGAATTCGAGGCCCGATAGGCCAGGAAGGCGCAGCAGAACAGAAGGCGAGAGTTTCGGACGCCAGCAGCATTACCAAGAGAGGCCCGAAGGGCCATTTGCGGTTGACACCCATATGCACTTGCACCGTCACGATGCAAGGCGGTGCAAGAAGCGCTCCGCTCCTGCTTGCTATCAGCGGGGCCACTCCCAAAAAGAAAAAGCACGTTTTGGAAGGTTATAAACATTTGGCTGTGAACGAGGCAACCGAAAAAGCACGCACAGATCGTGCCGCATAGATGCCACATCCCGCATCCCGCATGTAAGCATGTAGAATCCTACATGTGTACACTTTGGATGAAGGAAGGTACATGTACTTCACTCTGACCCCTTACTGGTACATTGCTAGCGTGAACCGGCCCCCTAGCAAAGGCCGATAAAGGGCATGGACGTGAGGAATGAAAACTTGAGTATGCTCAACACGCCGCTCGACGAGCAAGGAGCCTGCACAAGGAGCCAGCGCCACCGCGCCGAGTCGCGAGGCCGCCGTCCTCTCGCTGCCGATGACGGCCGAGGACGAACGGCGACAAAAGGTGCTCGCAGATTATCGCAAGGCGCTGCTCGCTCACAAGGAGACCGATGCCAAAGTCCGGAAGAGTGAGTGCCGGCGCCCACACCCCCGCTGCACACTCGGAAGAGCAGCACACGCACACGAGACCCCACTCATGCTTGCCCGCTGTCGCGCTCGCGATCCGCAGTGCGCGACGACATCAAGACGCTCAAGAAGGACTACGACAAGACGGAGGACGACCTCAAGGCGCTGCAGAGCGTCGGCCAGATCATCGGCGAGGTACTGAGGCAGCTGGATGAGGAGCGCTTCATCGTCAAGGCGTCGAGCGGGCCACGGTACGTGGTGGGCTGCCGGAACAAGATCGAGAAGTCGAAGCTCGTGCAGGGCACGCGCGTCTCGCTCGACATGACCACGCTCACCATCATGCGTCACCTGCCCCGCGAGGTCGATCCGGTCGTCTTCCACATGAAAGCGGAGGACCCGGGCAACGTGCAGTACTCATCGGTCGGCGGCTTGAACGACCAGATTCGCGAGCTGCGCGAGGTGATCGAGCTGCCGCTGATCAACCCCGAGCTCTTCGTGCGCGTCGGCATCAAGGCGCCCAAGGGCGTGCTTCTCTACGGCCCGCCCGGTACGGGCAAGACGCTGCTCGCGCGCGCCGTCGCCAACAACATCGACGCAGCATTCCTCAAGGTGGTCGCCTCGGCAATCGTGGACAAGTACATTGGCGAATCGGCGCGTCTGATCCGCGAGATGTTTGGGTACGCGAAAGACCACCAGCCGTGCATCATCTTCATGGACGAGATCGACGCCATCGGCGGCCGCCGCTTCTCCGAAGGCACATCTGCCGACCGCGAGATCCAACGGACGTTGATGGAGCTCCTCAATCAGCTGGACGGGTTCGATGCGATCGGCAAGGTCAAGATGATCTGCGCGACGAACCGGCCCGATGTGCTCGACCCGGCGCTCCTCCGCCCCGGCCGCCTCGATCGCAAGGTCGAGATCCCCTTGCCGAATGAGTCGGGCCGTCTCGACGTGCTCAAGATCCACGGAGCCTCCATTACCAAAAAGGGCGACATCGACTACGAATCCGTGGTGAAGCTCGCCGACGGCTTCAACGCCGCCGATCTGCGCAACGTGTGCACCGAGGCGGGCATGTTTGCCATCCGCGCCGAGCGCGACTACGTCATCGAGGAGGATTTTATGAAGGCGGTGCGCAAGGTAGGCGAGAACAAGAAGCTGGAGGGCAAACTCGAATACTCGAAGGTTTGAACGGCTCCCTGGCAAGGTTGAGGCAGAGAGGTGGCACGGCGCGCGAGAGGGTCGAACGAGAGGGGCCGAGGCGCGTCGGCGTTGCGGCTCACTTCCCGCGCGGCAGAACCGGAACGCGACGGGCGGGGGCGGTACGGGGCTTCACGTCCGGTCTGTTCTTTGGCGTTGCGTCCACCGCCCGTCCTGCGTCAAAGTGTATAAACTTAAAAGGGGCCGCGTATGCATGTGGTGGCGGCGACGACTTACTATTGTACAGCGCCGAGCAAACCGAAACCCCTGACGCTCTCGCGCTCATCATTATACGCTCGACAGCGTTCACCCAGCGAGTCGCTCATCCTCGTCTGTGACTCCTCGTAGGACCTCGTAGGAGCCTCACTGCGGGCAGGAGGCGCACATGCATCGATGAGTGACGCGGGCACGAGGCGCACGGGCATAGATGGGCGGCATAGGTTCACACGTGCTGCAACGCATGCGCTCGGATGCCAGCGACGCTTGCGCAGCGGCGGGCGGGCGGCGCAGCAGCAGCAGCAGCAGCGGCAGTGTGGTTGCCAGAGCTGTGTCCGTGCGCACATCTACGATGCTCAGCGTCTGCAGCATCGTGTAGCACTGCTGCGGCACGCTCTGGCCAGTGTAGTACTCCGTGATCAAGCCAACAATGAGGAAGAACATGGCAAAGCGGCCATTGATACGCTCCGGCGACGGACCCCAGCCCGAGCGCAGGCTCTCGGCGTACTCGACCTCCTTCTCCCGCTTCTCCCACTTGGCGGACAGCGCGTCCAGCTTCGCAGACTGGACCTGGAGCTCGACATCGCTGATCGGTGCGTCCGCACGCGGCGCAGCCTGATCGACGAGCAATGGCGCATCAGCGCGTCGGAGAGCAGAAGCAGGCAACGGTCGCCAGGCGGCAGATGGCGTGAACGCCACGGCCGTCGAAGCCAACAGAAAAAGCACAGTCACGGCCGACCTCATAAGAAGAAGAGGCGAGATCGCGCCTCGAAACTTTCGCGTCACTGTGAACAGACTTCGACCCGACCCTCGTCTCCGAGACCACGGGCGCCCTCTACGACACCTCACGGGCTCAGATTCATTCACATCCTCTCCGTCTGTGACTGTGTCTCTTGGCTTTCTCTCTCAGTATGGATACAGTTCTCCTTTAGCGCGGCGGCCCTGCTCGTCCAGTGTTGCGCCCATGCACCCCCCCGAGCGCATCCCGTCGTACTCCCAGTCCCTCCGGTCCGCTCGCGCTGCGACGAGCATCGCCTTGATAGCCGCTTCGCCCTTCATCTCCGCACCGTGCGCCGCGGCTATGGCCGCGCCTGGGTCATCCAGGCCCCCATGGTATAAATAAAGCGCAGAGGGTGCGGTCGCGGCCATGGGCATGGCCGGCGGCGGCATTTGCGCACGCTCAGCACGTGCCGCCAGCAGACCCATCGACGCACGTACGCGCTCAAGCTCATCGAGCATCTGCCCGCGCTGCTCGGCCTTCTTTGCGTCGTAGTCGTCCCGCATGCGCTGCAGCTCGAGCTTCGTGTTCTCCTCATGCGCGGCCAGGCCGGCCGTAAGCACGTCCTCGCGAGATTGCATGTGCGCCAACTGCGCGAGCGTCGCCGCGTCCAGGACGACGCCCGGGACGACGCTCGGATCCCCTTGCTTGCTGGCCTGGGCGTGCACGGCCGTCTTGGCGGCGGCCTTGGCCTGATCAATGTCGCTCAGAGCCTGCGTGAGGGCCTGTGAGAGCCTCGGTACATGCACGATGGGCGTGCCGTCAGCCGCCACAAGCGTCTCGTCCGGCATGTAGCTTCGATTATACCAGGGGAGCAAAGTGCGTGCCGTCGCGAGGCGTGCGTCCGCGCCGCCAAAGAATTCACGGTGGGTCACACCATCAAGGCTGCGGTCCATCCGACGAACATGGTTCAGCCGCTCGAGATATCTTCGCTCCTTCGCATCGCCAGGGCTGCTCTCGAGCAGGCTCGTCGGAAGCATGGGGCCGCTTGCAGTTACGCATGCAGAGGCGAGGCCGCCGCACCTGCAGGGAGAGGGACTCTTCGACGCGCCACGCATCTCGGCGAACATCGACGCGGCCGCAGATTCGCGCGTGTGCCGTATCTCGAGTGTGGGGGGCGATGAGATGCCCACCGCCGAACGGCTCTCCAGGCTTTGCACCAGCCTTCGCGTCGTCGCCCGCCGCTCGGCGTCGGGCAGAGAAAGAGACTTATTGTGCTGGTTAAGGTGCTGGTTCGAAGGCGTATCCTCCTGTAGCTGCACCTGCTTTGCGATCGAGCTCGGCGACCCGGCTGACGGCAGAGAGATCATGCGCGGTGGCTTCGCGGTGCCTCGCGCAGAGAGCTCCGGCATATGCACTCTTGTGGAAGCGGTGCCCGTGGCGACCATGGATGACATGCATGTCTGATGCTTGATGGTAGCGGCCGCCGCTGGGCTGCCTGATCTAGTGCCAGTGCCACTCGTACGCGGTGCGGATTCTGGCGATCTTGAACACGCTCCGACTGCCGATGGCGTCGATGACGCATGCGTCACCATGGCAGTCATCCGGGTGGTGACATCTGGAGAATGTAGGTGCTTCAGGTGCCTTTCGTCACTCAATCGGCTAAACGCGTGGCCCTCGGCCGCCGATACTGGTGTATCCGCCGCCGCCGGGCTTGATCCAAAGAGGCCAAAGAACAACATCGAAATTTGCTGAAGTGAATTATTTTCGATCGACGTTTTGCATGTTCGACGTTTTGCATGCGAACAGGTTGCACACATTCGCCTCGCACTGTCGTTGCTCCGAGGCTCATAACATTGTACATGTAATGGCGATTCGCAGCCTCGAAAAGGCCAAGCTTATAGTCAGACCAAGAGCTTCAAGCTGGCCATGTGGGCCTGTCGCCCTTCGAAACCGCCCCAGTGCGGTACCGGGTACTCGCCACGGTGTTTCTCAACCGGGACCGCCAGGTGTGAAGTGTACCCGTACAGTATCCGGTAGTGTGATTTCCAACACGATTTCTCTGAAGTGAAGGCGAGGTTGGTGACAGGGACGCGCGAACGTGCACATGAGCGCTCGCGAGCACGAGCAGCGGCACGCGAGCGCGCGCAAAATCGTGCTCTCCGTCAACCAGCTCCTCGAGCAGCTCGAGAGTGGCCGTGACACGTCGCTCGATTTGCAGTCGCAGATCTCACAGCACCTGAACGCTCTGGCGCGCGAGGTGCAGGCGCTCGAGGCGCTTCTCTCGACGATCCCGGTGGCGCAGCGCTCGCTCTGGCGGAAGCGCGTGTCCCAGCTGCAGGACGAATCGGCGAGCCAGCGCGCCGCACTCGGCAAATTCGCCGGCCAGGTCGCCGCCAAGCAGCGCCACGAGGAGGAACGGCAGGCTTTGCTCCATCGGCGCACAAATGGCGCCGACTGCGCGATCAACATCGACGCGATTGCCCAGGAGAGCCGCAAGCTCAATGAGTCGCACTCGCAGATCGATGACCTACTTGGGTACGCCGCCTCGGTGCTGAGTGAGACCAATCGGCAGGGCTCATCACTCAAGGGCATCCAGAAAAAGGTGCTGAGCATAGGATCCACCCTCGGCCTCTCGAACAACACTCTCCGCATGATCGAACGGCGGCTATTCGGCGACAAGCTGATCCTGTATGGCGGCATGGCGCTCACCATGGGCCTACTCTGGTTTGTCTTCGTGCACCTGCGACGCGAGGAGGCTCCGAAAACGCCGCATTGACACCTGGTAAGTAAGTAAGTAAGTACACTGCATTCCCAGCCCTTTTCAGAACGGATCATTCGGAAGCGGGGCTCGCGCTCCGGATCTCCTTCCTTTTTTGGACGGCGCGGCGCGGCGTGCGATAGTTGCGAACCCGTTTATGAACAACCGTTCCCACTCGACCGCGCTCTGTTGTCACATGTCTCAACGGATGTGGACACGGAGATCGGAGTCGGAGAGCGAGACGGGGTCTGGATAGACTGGACATGACGACGGGGCGCGGGCGGTCGGGGAGGGGCGCGGGGAGGCAGCGGGGATTCGGGGACGACGGCGGATCGCGCACGGCAAACTGCGCGCGCAAAACTGCCCAAGTGCCAAGAGGCCATCCGGGCCGCGGCGGGCCACCGCGCACGCGCGTGACAGGTGCAAAAAACCTGCACGACCGTCCTGCTCCTGGGCTACGGCCTACGCCTGCGGGGCTGGGCGCGGCGGGGGTGCTGGGACGGGACCGGCACGTGGCACGCGCGCGCGTGGCGCGTCCCCTCTAGCGTCTAGGGTCCCTAATGCTAATAATGCCCACAGCCTGTAATAGTGACTCGCCGGTCCATCGCTGCCCAGCCACTCTTCTCTCTTCAAACTTCTCGACCGAGTAACGGAACCGCACCAAAGCGGATGCCACCAGCCTCGGTCTCGCCCAACACGGCGCAAGCACCGCGGCGGCTGCGCTCGCTGCGGCCAGGTGCACTGGGCACGGGCTCACCGTCCACCCCGACACCGAAGGCCTGCCCAAACTCGGCAATCCAAGCTGCCACGATCTCGCGCTGCCGCGAGCTCAGCGTGACAGAAGGGGTGTTGTCCTCCACCGCCCGTGCCACGCTGACCGCAGCACCGCTCGCCCCATCCTCCGCCTCCACCTCCGCCTCCACCTCCGCCCCCGCCTCCACCTCCGCCTCCGCCTCCGCCTCCGCCGCTTCCTCTTCATCTTCCTCCTTCTCCTCCCCCCCCTCTACCACCGGGGCTCGTGCAGCATCGTCATCATCATTCGAAGCGACATCCTCAACGGTACCAGCGCCGCCGCCGCCGCCGCCCGTCGCTCCGGCGGCCGCAGCGAGCTGCTGGGCTTCAAGAGCCCGCGCGAGCGTCCCCACAGCGAGCAGCAGCACCCGCACAGCGCGCGCATGCGGATGGAGGCCGACCTCAAGCGTTTTCCCGCGCTTGCCCTCGAGCCCTTTGGCCATGCGTTTGAGCTGCGCGGGCTTACCGAAGGCGAGCGGCCCCGTCTGCAACGCCTGCTGCACGAGGCCAAACAACCATGGGTGTGGCCCATACGACGTCGATGCGCCCGCCGCGCCGGGGGCGACAGTCCCTATCGTGAACTCGGCCCTCACCTCTTCAATGAGCTGAGCGCACGCACTCACGCTCGCCATCCATTGGCGCTCGACCTCGGTGAGCGACTTGAGGCGCGTGGTCTCGCTCAGGGCCGTGCGCAGCGCCTTGCCACGGCGCGCCCAGTCACGCGCACGCCTCTCGTCTGCATTGAGCGGCTGCGGTGATGAGGACACTGGCGGAGGTGGAGGTAGCGCGCCCGCCGGAAGCCCTGGCACGAATCCTGCGCACTGCTGACGGTCGATGGCCAAGCGCAGGCGCACGAGCACCACGCCGCCGCGATGCTCACGATAGGTATACAGTCGTGCCTGCACGACCTTGGGTACACGATTCGCAGCCGAGACAAGGGCCGCCTCGTAGGCATCCTCGGCCTCGTCGGTGGCTTCTCGATCGCGTGCACGCCTTCGCGCCTCCTGAAGCTGTGCCTTCTTCTGCTTGTGCGTGTGATGCGCAGAGTTCGGGCCGCGCTGGCGCGTCATCGGCGTGCATGAATGGTTCGTGGGAGAGTGGAGAGAGTCTGATGAGAGAGGGACTTCACAACTTTGCTGGACGGACCGCGACGACGCGCCGTCATGAACCCGAAGGAACCAACACGTGTTTGTTCTATTCACTGTTCGGCTCAGCGAGCGGCGGCATCGGTGACATCGTCCTAGTCCTCCCCGTCGTCGGGATCCGCGGCAAAAGCATACTGAGCGAGCTGCAGGATCTGGTGCACGGTTAGATTCGGATTGTGCGCCTGCAGGTTGTGCAGAAAGGTGCGCTCCTGTGGCCGCTCCTCCATTCGATGCTCGGGCCGGTGCGCCTGTCCAAAGCGGCCGCTCGTCAACGGGGCCCCGTGGCACGCACCGCAGAGGTCATAACCGATAGCCTCCGGGCAGTCACAGCATCGAAAGGCGCTCCCGAGGATCGGATATTCCCCACAGCCGTCGCAGCCGATGCCGAAGAAGATGTAGGGAACCTCTGCTGGCGCGGCGGAGGACAAGTCAGCGCTTTTAGAGCCAACAGCAGGATCGGCGGAGGACCCGGCGGCACTTATCGGCGCTCGTGCCTCCGCAATCTCCCGAATCTCCTCTTCATGCACGTCCGCATCCAACCCTAAAATGGTGAGGATGGTCCGGCAGACCTTGGGCTGGGAAACGAGCCGCGCCTCGCAGCGCGGGCACTTCGCGTGGCGGTTATTCAAGCTCGCGCTCGAGCGCGCGTGCGCCTCGCACTGAGTGCAAATGAGATGGCCGCATACGGAAACGAGAGGCCGACTCGGAAGCTCACCACAGCCCACGCAGCGCCAATCTGGCTCCCCGGAGATCTCGACTGGCAGGGTCGGGCTGGAAGCCTCGAATTCGCTCGTTTCACGCTCCAGCATCTCGGCATCGCGGCGCGCCGCCTCCGTGGAGAACGCGCGGTGCACGTGCTGGTGGATGGGCAAGCACGGCGCAGGCAAGTGCTGGAATGGCGCACGGCACAATGGGCAAGAGCTCGCCGCGAGCGCGTCCATCGAATGATGGATGCACCAGAAGCAAAACGCGTGGCCGCACGAGTTTACTGTCGGCTTGTAGAGGAGCTCGCGGCAGATTGGGCAGGTGCACGCCTCCCGGACTTCATTGAGCCTCCGGACTTCATTGTCGACAGCAACCAGCTTGGGACCGGCGCGTGCCTCAAGGATCTTCCGGATCTTGTCTCGGTCCTGTGCGCGGATCGCTGCCTTGAGCTCGTCTTCTTGAAGCGGCATTGCAGCAGACGCCGTATGGTCGCGGTCGTCCGTACTGTAGGAATTTGTCCGCAATTACCGGTACCGGTAAAAAGACACCGGGGGGAGCCGGGACACACACGGGACACACGGACACACGGATCACACAAACGAACCTCACATCAGCCATCCAGACCCACCAACGCACGACCCCGGTGACGACCCCAGAGGCAGAGCCGACCGACCCACGGCCGACTCAGAAGAGGCCGCCCCTCGAGCGAACCCGCGGCCCCTGGCACGGTTACCGCCGACGAACCGGTACATCCCTCATCAGGGGCGCGGCGCCTCGCAGACCTCGCCTGGTGTTCCTGGGCCGGTGCGAGCGGCGGCAAACAGGCGAGGCCTGTGAACTATAAGTTTTCAATAAG
Organism: Chrysochromulina tobinii; assembly: GCA_001275005.1. Lineage (NCBI taxonomy): Eukaryota > Haptophyta > Prymnesiales > Chrysochromulinaceae > Chrysochromulina > Chrysochromulina tobinii. The sequence continues at coordinate 21,888 of JWZX01002931.1, forward strand.
TTGCGAAAATGTGAAAGCTCTCCCTGGTGGGTGTGGCGGGGTATCGGGTATCGGGTATGCCGGGGATTTACGACTTGGTTTTAGCTTTGAGGTGAGTTGCGTCTTTAAACTGTATTTACGGGGTATGTGTGGCTTTCTTGTTAATTAACGATCACACTGGGAGGGAGGTCTTTGACCTCCCTCGAATGAATATCGATGGAGTCTCCGGCGTGTGTGGCGACGGCCGCCCTTCCATGCGCCCTTCCGACAAAGGGGAGTCCTGAGATTCACTCAACAGCCCGGTGGTCGGCTGATTGCAGAGCGAGCCCTCCGAGCGGAGCAGCGGCGGACTCGATGGCCGCTGATTGCTGAGCGAGCCCTCCGATTGCCGCTGATTGCTGAGCGAGCCCTCCGATTCGGTCGGCGTTTGGCTGATGAGGCGGAGCTCCGCCTGTGACTCCTGATGAAGGCCCTCATCAAGGCGGCCCTCCACTCCTGATGACTCCTGATGAAGGCCCTCATCAAGGCGGCCCTCCACTCCTGATGACTCCTGATGAAGGCCCTCGAGGTCGTGCGAGGTCCTTAGCCAGCCCTCCCGCGCTCTGTAGAGCCAGTGCTGGCACTCATGCATCGCCACCGTGAGCGTGTCGGCTTGATCGGCGTTGGAGCTCTCGACGCGTCGTAGCCGCTCAGTGAGCAAGCGAACTGCCCTCTCTGCCGTTGCTCGGTAGCTCTCGGCCAGCGCAAGTACCTGCCAACACGACACGAGCTGCGGAAGTGAGCGGCAAAGAGCGGCAATCAGCGGGCAATCAACGGCAATCAACGCCCTCCGTCAGCGTGAGCACCTGCTGTGTGGTCTGGCGTGCCCTCCTCTCCTCGCCCAATGCCTTCCTCATCTGCGACCAAGCTGCGAGCTGCCATAGCCGAACCGCCGATGAGATCGATGAGATCGAGCGCTGTCGCGAGCGTGCACGTGCCCGATGGGTGAGATGCAAGCTTGCTCGGCGCCTCGAGGCGGCAGTGGAGGAGGCCTTGGTCCAGCGAGTCCATCCGAGGCGCAGCCGATGGCCACTCGACATCGAGCTCAGATCGAGATGCGAGCTCAGATCGAGATGCGAGCTCAGATCGAGATGCCGGGGCGCCGCGATGAGCAACCAGCCGCGCAGCAGGAGCTGGCGGCGCCAGTGCCGATGCGCTCGGCGCTGGTCCTGATGCTCACGCGCCAGATGGTGCCAGCTGAGCTTCCAGCATGACCAGCCATACACGAGACCGCGGTGCACGAAGGCGCGCGTGCTCGAGTCCGCTTGCATCAGCGCTACCTGCCGATCGTGCAGCAAGCTTAGCCAGCTGCTCCATGCCTTGCGCATCCTGTGACCACGGAACGTCCTTGCTGACGAGAGCAGCGCCTGCTGGACGCGCTGGCGAGCCTCCGACATCGCGACCCACCTGTTCGTGGCCACTCGCACACGATGTAGCGCCATGCTCCCTGTCCCTCGACGCGCCGTCGGCTCGAAATGGTCGCGATTCCTAATTCGGCACCGAACGGCCATCCGCCAAGTCCGAACGCCGAGCGCGAGGTAGTAGTAGAGCAGGATGCTCACGCAACGATGGAGGAGGCGTCCCTGGTCCGCACCACTTCGCGCCCAGACGCCCCACAAGCGCCACGCCTGCGCGACAGAGAGCTTCTGCATCGACGTCACCGACCGTTGGCCCATCTCTAAAGCGTGGCAGCGGGCGCGATACCGCTCCGTCCAGCTCGACCAGCCGCGGCTGAGCGCTCGGTGCATCAGCCGTTGCACCACGATCGCAGCTTTGGACAAAGCGTCGTGCCGAGCGTGTGCGCTTGTAGCAGCCTCGCGCCACGTCGCCAGGTAGCGAAGCCTGAGCTTGGCCGCGACGTAGCATTGAAAAGACAGGAGCTTTGCTTGGGCTACGGAGCTCGCAAGCCACAACCGCCAACCGCGGGATAGCTGTGCGCCCTGCAAGTGCAGCCATGCATGGCGCCGCATCTTGTCCGTCTTCTTCACGAGGAGACTTCCCACAGACCACCTCGTCAAGCAGAGAGCCCCATCGCGAAGATGAAGATGGGTATCGCCCTTGCGCTGCAGCTGTTGCTGCCGCGATCGTTCGGACGCCATCTCGACCCACGCTCGCCACCTCATCACCAGACCCCGTGACATCCGTGCGGCAGCGCCTCGCCTCAGCATTTGCAGATCACCTGCGTTCTGCCACAATGCCCGCCACGCTCGTGCGATAGACTGGAGGTTGTTGAGGTGCACCTTCACCAGGGTCGCGAGCTTGATTACTTGATCGCGTTCCTCTGCTTTTGCAACACGTGCGAGTAGTTGCTGTAGGTAGGGCATACCGTCGTTGCCCGAGCTGCCGTCGTCGATGAGACAATATGGTGCCAGTGGGAGCCTTGTCGTCGGCGAAGAGCGATGCCAGTGCCGCTCCTGCATCAATGCTTCCCGACGCAGAGCGATCTCCTCCAAGGAAGCCGTCCCGGGGGCGTGCGGGCTTCCCTCAGTCAATTCTTCGGCCACCACCATTGTATCGTGCCCACACACTCTCGCCCTCCATGGCAAACTCTGAACTCGCGACGGTGTGTGAACGTTAACACCGCGTCGACTTTTATTCACACTCTCACCCTGTAGGAATTCTAATCACAGTAACTTTACGAATTCGAAAGGAAGCCCAAACTGCCACGAAACGTTCTCCGAAAAGCGGAAGAAGTCGAGCGTCCCATCACGCGAGCGTCGTCCGTCCCATCATGCCGCTGCCCACCTCCCCTGGCGCACAAGACGCCGGCATCGATTACGGCGAGATCGCTGCTGATATCGCGGCAGATAGCATGGCAGCTCACATCGCTGCCGAGGCGGACCAAGAGATGGCGCCCGCTCCCTCGACCTCGAAAGCGGCCCGAGTTGCTGATCTGCAGGCTCAGCTAGCGGCGGCACTAGCGGAGCTAGCGGCAGAGCAGGCCGCTACTTCCGGCGGCATTTGGCGTCCCACGCGAGCGTGCCAATCATTCATGCCGCCGCCTACCGCACCTGGCGCACACGACGCCAGCATCGATTACGGCGAGATCGCCGCGGATATCGCGGCAGAAAACATGGCTACCGAGGCGGACCAAGAGATGGCGGCCTATCATGCCGTCGAACAAGGCACTCCTGCTGCACATGGTGATGATGAGCGCGAGCTGCGCCGTGAGAACAAATCCCTCATGCAGAAGGTGTCCTCGGCTGAGGACATGATCAACCTGATTGGCATTTTAGAGACTACGAAACCGTCGAAATCAAAGGTCAAGCGGCTCCTCCTCACGGTGAGCATGGAAGTGGATAGACTTGCCACGGCCTCAAAAGCCCTGCCCATGGGATTTGTTCACAAAAATTCCAGCCTGCCAAATTACACGAAGTTGGATCAACTGAAATCGGAGCTCCTGCAGACGCAGAACGCACTCACTACAACCAGCAATCCGCTTACCAAGAAGGAGCGCGCGCAGATTGTCTCTGCACTCAGTCGCGTGGGCATCAAGGTAGTGGATCCCGCTTCGGGGCAGGATGAAGGTTGTACCGAAACTGCAGAGTCAGATGTGGAGATGGCGGACGACGAGGATCACGATGAGGAGGAGGATGAGATGCCAGATGTGGAGCGGGAGCAGACGCCACCCGCGGACGATGCGCCCGAGCTGGTGCAGCGCGCGTACAGAGTCATCATGAGTAATTCGAGTCTGCGTGCGAAGCTACGCTTCGACCTCGCGCCGTTTCTACTCCGCGTACACGAGAACGTGACGCAGAACAAGGATGCGAGCAAAGAGTGCCTCTACGGAACTCTCGACTACGGCGACACGATCAAGATGTACGGCGGTGGCAAGACCCAGGCGCGAAAGACGCCCCTCAAGCTGTGCGCCTTCGTCATGTGCCGAATGATAGGCGTGGCGACGATTGTGCTCACGACGAACACAAGCGGCCGCGACGATCTGTTCGGCAAGTTTCTCGAGCTCTTAGGCAAGCTCGAGGTTCCGACGGTCCCATCGACCATCCCAACGGGCGCCAACGACACGCACTTTCGCTACTACCGCGAAAAGGAGGTCGAGGAAGGGCGTGAGACGATGAAGATCGTTCTCAGGAAGAGCTCCTCTTCGGCCGCAGATTTGCGCAACACCGCGCTCGCAGAGGGCGTGATTGCCATCAACGACATTAGCAGGACCGAGGCGTCACGGATGTGGGCGTGCAGGCAGCTCAGCCAGGGCGCGTGCATCGTCGTCAATAACACCGCCGCCGCTATCGGTACGTGATCCGTTGCGACGCCCCCAGTCCCCAGTCCCCTTTCCCTTGCCCCTTTTGCTGCTGCTGATGATGATCTACTGCACTACTTGATCCATGCTCGCACACACAGAAAAGGCGAGGAACCTCATCGACCAGGCGCGCGGAATCTGCATACGGAACAAGACGCAGCCCATCCAGTTCATGCTTACGATTGACGAGGCTGACGACTTTTACCGGACCGACGGCGGCCTTGCCAACGGGCAGGAGGAGCGGCAGATCAAGATGGAGGAGAAGCTGCACGAACTGCGGCAGCTCGGCCCTCTGGTGCAGTTCGAGGTCACCGCGACGCTCCTCGCGATCTACATGACGCTAATGAAGATCGGGCAAGCGGATAAGGAGCTCAACGGCGACGTCTTTTACGTGGAGGCCTCGCGGGAGTATGTCGACGCGCGGATGCTCGTGCCGCCTTCCGACGCCGTCGGCAACCCCGAGTTTATCACGAGCGAGTCGGACCTCAACAACAACAACAAGTACGCGGACGCAAAGGTCCGTGCGCTGTGGAAGGCGGCGGCCGAGCACCGGCCGCCTGCTGGGCGCTGCGGCGCGCTCCTGCTCGATGCCACGACTGCGGCCGTCCGTGCCGGCGGCCGGACAGTCGGAATCTACGACAAGGCCGGTGAGCTGATGCGGTTGCACCCGCACGCCATCGCTGTCATCGTCAGCGGTGCGGAGATTGCATGGGCGACGGCAACGCCGCTCCCTGATCGACCGCAGGACGGTCGCCCCCTCGGCCAGCAGCCGAATATCTTCCGCGGCAAGGCGAAAATCTTTACTAACGTACTCCAGGACATAGACCGCTACTACCCCGAGCGCCCCGTCTTCGTCTTTGGCTACTCGCAGCTCGTGCGCGGGATCTCGTACCGCTCAAGTCGGCGCGTGCCCTCCCACTTCATCCTCCTGTACAAGGACGGCACGTCGCTGTGCCGGCTGGTGCAGGCAGCGGGCCGGGCGATGGGGGAGCAGGCTAGCGTGCTGCGCGCCAACGGCTTCATGGACGTCAAGCTCCTCACGCAGACGCAGGATTTCGACGCTATCCGCGCGTACCCCGAGTTCCTGAAGACGGTGGGAGAGCGGATGAGCAGCGGCATGACGCTGAAGGCGGCGCTGGAGCAGCAGTTTGCAGGCAAGTACAACGTGTTCCACGGCAAGACTGTCGGCCAGAAGAAGCTCCATCTCGAGGACCTGCAGCAGACGCTTAAGTTTGCACCCTCGCACCCGGGCGAGCTGATAGGCGCCACCGCGGAGGACGAGATGATGGGGACGCAGGGGCGCGGGCTGATGCGCGCAATCCTCGAGCTGCTGATCGTGGCCGTCGCCTACGAGGAGGAGGAGGGCAAATCTGTTAAGGAGATCAACGAGGAGCTCAGCAAAGGTGATTGGGATCAGTACTTTGAGCAAGACTCGCCACGCGATGCAGAAGAACTGAGCCTGCCGCGCATCCGCGCGGCGCTCAAGGTGATGTGCAGGCCGAATGGCAACCGGCCGGAAGTGGTTCTCCGTACCAATGGGCCCAGGTTTTACCTCAACGCGGAGGGCGTGGACAAGCTGCCCGGCCGGCAGAATCCCCTGTTTCGAGATCCATCGCCTGAGGAGCTCGCAATTATCGATGACTGCTGCGCCATCTGCTGCGAGCCCATGACTGATGCGGCCAAGGAACTCCGCCCATGTGGCCACTACTTCCACAACAAGTGCCTGCGTTCGTGGCTCGAGCAGTCGCGCTCATGTCCTGTCTGCCGTGCCTCGCTAGCCCATGATCCGAGTGGTCCGTCCTCGGCGACCAGGCGCGGACAGCATGGGCCCGTCGCGAGCGCGGGCGTCCTTACGAGCAGCGCGGGCGGCGGGCCAAGCGGCGTGGGCGCCGTGGCGGGTGGCGGGCCAAGCGGCGTGGGCGCCGTGGCGGGCGGCGGGCCAAGCGGCGTGGGCGCCGTACCCGCTGGCGCCACAACCATGGGTGAGCGTGCGCCAACGCCCCTGCAGCCTCAGAGATCGCGGTGCCGACATGTGGGTTCAGTCGTTGACCAGAGCGCCGTCCCCATGGCCTTCGACGATGAAGATGGCCCTGCCTTCTCCGATGGCAGTACCTTCTCCGACGGCTGTGCCAGCGTGGATGGGGAATCCATGCCGCGTGTGGATGGGGAATCCATGCCGCGTGTGGAGCACGAGCCTACGGCGGAGCCGTTGCCGATAGCTGCGGGCGGGTTGCAAGGGCGCCAAGGATCATCGGTAGCAGCAGCAGCAGCAACAACGTCGTCAGCGGAGACGACTCTCTTTGCCACAACAAGCCCAACCCTTGAGGTTGCGCTGGACCGTACAAAAAAGCCACCGCCTCGCTGGACAAAGAAGACGGACTTTGGCAAGTTTCTGGGCTACACCCACCCGTCGTATCGCACACCCAACGGCAAGTTGCGTATGCACACTCTGCCACAGGCATGGCGCGTGTACGACGAGCAACAACAGCAGCGGGAGGGTGCCGGCCCATCATTTGTCGAAGGCCCCCCCACACCTCCCTTTAACCGCTCGGCATCCTTCACGCTCCGGCTCGAACGGGAGCTCGAGAGCGCGCAGCAGGCCGCCGCAGATGAGCTCAGCTACCATCAAACAAGCCAAGAGGCAGCCAGCTTGCTCTCGAACTACCCCGTCGAGGACGTCGACTAGATGCGCGCATGTCAGGTCGCGGAGGCGTGCTGCATGAAGATTGGAGGTGGGAAAGAGAGGCAGCAGAATGAGGGGTGGTAAATTGGGCGGCCCTCGGCTCACAAGTGGGCGAGGTGCATGTTTTCGACACCTGAACGCCGGTTCCGGCGAGAACACGGGGAGAGGGTAATGCGCATTTTGAATGTGGAGTCCCTGGCGAGACTGCAAAGGGCCGGTTGAGATGAGGTGGGCGGAGTCCTCGAGACTCGAGTGTGAGGAGTGCCGTGCGGTGTGCGGCAGCACGGCAGGTTCGGTTGTTCGACACTGTAAGGTTGTGCGCACAGGTCCGCACGGACGAACCCCCCCGGATATCCCTTTGTTATATAGGGACCATGTGGGGTCAGTACATTTCGTTACCGGCTGTGTGCGTCGCTCCGCGATATCAGACACAGTTGACAGTACCTAGGACCTAACCCTTCAGCTAATAATCCAAGGCTTCTCCAGCTTCGTGATCTAAGTCTCCACTGCCCTGTTTTGGAGAGTCCGCGTCGTTGTCGCAGGGCGCCGCTGAAACCTAAAAGGAAAGGAGACCTCCTCAGAGTGGAATGCCCCGAGCGCCTTGAGTGATGCGTACTCAAGCACCTTCCGCCGCAGCTCATGAGTTCGCACCGTGTCCCGCCAGCTATCCAGCCAGCTCTCCCAGCCACGACACAGCAAACGGCGTATCGTACGACACCGGCGAGAAAAATGATTCGCAGCTGCGGCCAAAGCTTCACCGTGAGAGTGTGCGACGGCAGTGGCCTCGAACCAGGCGGCCAGGCCGTGCGACAGCAGAAAAGCAATGCCCTTGTGCAGCAGCTGCTGCTGCCGCGATCGATCGCACGCCATATTGACCCACGCTCGCCACCGACGCCGTGCCATCAATGTGCTAGCGCCTCGCCTCAGGGCTCGTAGCTGATCTTCACGGCTGAGTGCGAGATCAGACCACCTCCGCCACGCTCGCGCGAGAGACTGACGCATCAATGACTGGTGGA
>JWZX01002932.1:0-37513 GCA_001275005.1 Chrysochromulina tobinii
GCAGGGACCGGGTTGTCGCGCTCACCAGGCTGCTTGTGTAGCTCTGATGAACAGCAATTCAAGTCAAACACGCGACCAAGTTTACGTGAATGTACAGTACAAGTACTCTATTCATTCACAACACACCAACACGCACAGACCAAACTCAAACCAAGCGTGAAGGTCGAACACCATATACTCTATTCATACCTACCCCCGGGACACACACGGGACACGCGGACGCACAACGGCACACGGACCACCCAGACGAACCTCACAACCATCCAAACCCACCCACAACACACGTTCATACCTACCGGTACTGTTTCGCCCACCGCCTTCGAGCAGGCGCGGGGAGGCGCTCTGGGAGCGGGTGGAGGCAGGGTCGGGTTCGCTGGGGGTGGCCTCTTCTGAGTCGGCCGCGGGGGCGGTCGACTCCGGGCCTGCGGCTCTTGAGTCGGCCGCGGCAAGGGGCCGCAGCTTGTCGGTCGTCGCGCTGACGTGCGGGTTGTGTGTTGTTGGTGGGTTTGGATGGTTGTGAGGTTCGTCTGTGCGGTCCGTGTGCCTCTGTGTGTCCGCGTGTCCCGTGTGTGTCCCGGCTCCCCCCGGTGTCTTTTTACCGGTACTGTAGAATTCATTATGAATACACACAACACGTACAACTGTGAAAACAAAACAAAACTCCCGAAGGGAGTCACATGCAGGCGGAGAGCTGAGAGACAGCCTACAATTCACACAAACAAACATTTAACCCCAGAGACATGTAACCAGATGGGCTCTTTTCACACGCGCCGCTGTACTGTGTGGTCCTGTTTTCAATTCACAGTTTCACACACACACACACATCAACACGTACGAACGCAAGCGCTCACATGTGAAGAACAACTTCCACACGTTCACACTCAGGCTCGCGCGCCGGGTAAATGAAGTTCTTTAATCTCCACTTCTCCAGCCTTGATCTACAGCGCGACTGAACATGTGTTGTGTGTGAGTCCGCCGCTGATCCGCTCGGTTATCCGCTAGGCGCCGCTCCGGCGCGCCTCGATGAGCAGTGGGTGTAGAACTGGTGCTAGATGAACACCTCGTACACTGCACCACTGCAGTCTTCTAGTTGTAAAAGCCGTGTACATGTTGCGCGTTCTGATGCGAAAAAGAACGTCCACCAACCACCAGTCCTGGACCCTGGCCAACATTTGCCATCCGATAAATCCCCTCCAAATAATCCGAGAACCCAGCACATCATTAACCCCCCCTTGAAACCCCCCGACGCCCCGTGCCGTCTGCCCTTGAGGCATTGTAAAACTTGTAAGTGGCTACATGTAAGTGCCCTGTAGAGCTTCTGAGCCCCTGACCCTGAAATCGGTAGTTGACAGCATAATCCACCCCAAAGGACCCCCTGAGCGAGAGGGGCTGACTCAGCGTCCTAACAATTGTGCTTTATTAGGTAGGTGTCCGACTTCCGAAGCCAGTCGCCTGCCTGTCCAGGTCTAAAAATAAGTCCAGGACGAGGACGCGACGAGGACGCGACAACCGCCCTGGACATCGTGTCCGAGAGTATCACGGCCATGCAGACGACTCCGAGGTCGCCGAAGCAGACACCGAGACAAGGACAAGTTGACGCCACTGCGAAAGACGCAAAGGACTACGACATGCTGGATGTCAGACTGGACGACGACACGCTGGACACACCGTGCAAGCACGAGTTTTCAAAGGACGCCGATGATCATGACAGCGAGCTCGAGCCCTCTCACGACCCGTCAGACGACGGCTTCACCTTCACAGCGGTCCTCGTCGGTGGCCTCAACATGTGGAGAGATGTCGTAAAACACCTGTGCGGCATCAAATTCCCCGTCTTTGTCGCGGTCTTGGGCTCCGTGCTGCTCGTTGCCTTCTCCGCCTTGCCCGGCGATATCTGCATTACTCAGAACGTCGGCAAGGTAATCTCGACCATCTGTCTCATCAGCGAGTCGAATTGGGTCATGGCGCTCCACCTCTCGGTCTTGGGCACGGTTTTGGGCTCGGTATGTAGCCGGAGCATCATGCGCGGCCTCCAGCATCCGATCGCCCTCATCATGACAGCGCGCTTGCTGCCCGTGCGCGCTCGAGCGTACGCCTCGGGCTCGAGCCGATCGGGTGCCATCGGCGCTGCCGCGGCCGCGCCGAGCCCCGTGACCATCGGCTACGTGACCGATGTCGAGGGCGACCTTGGCTTCTGGCGGCGCTACTGCGCCATCTCCGAGGTGATCGACGACAGCGGCGGCCTCGACGAGCTGCGACTGCACCCGGGCTGCCACTTTGTCTTCGGCGGCGACTCGGTCGACAAGAGCAGCGGCGACCTGCGCTTCCTGCGCTCGCTGCTCGCGCTGCGCCGGCGCCACCCGGACCGCGTCCACCTCGTGCTGGGGAACCGCGACATCAACAAGATGCGGCTGCTGGCCGAGCTCGATGAGAGCCGCGACAACTGGCTCGCCGCCTCCGAGCACCCGGGCGTCTACTGGCGCGCGGGCGGCGGACCGGAGGGTGGACCGTCCACGCCAGCCACATACCTGGCGGCCCTCACGGGATCGCGCGCAATGGATACAGTCGCGAATCGTCTGCGGTACATGCTCGCCGACAACATGGGCTCGCCGCGCGCCTTTGAATTTCGTAGGCAGGAGCTCGCCGCACTCGGTGTGAACGCCGCCGCCGTCGCAGTCGGTGGCGATGCGCCGAGTGCGAGGACGGCGGCGGCGACGGCGGGGGCGACGGCGGGGACGGTGGGCGGTGGTGGTGGTGGTGCGGCGGCGGCAGTGGGCCACACGGGAGTTGGAACAGGCGCCATAGTGAGTGACGAGGCCGTTCTCCAGTCTTACCTCGACTCGCTCCACAAGCCCGAAGGTACGAATGCACCCGAGTGCACCTGAGTGCACCTGAGTGCACGCACCTGAGTGCACCTGACGACCTCAGATTGCGTGCCTCACATCAGGTCTGATGCGGCAGTACCTCGAGCACGCCGTGCTCGCGGTGCGATTAGGCTCGGTGGTCTTCGTACACGGCGGCATTCATCCAGAGGCCATCGGCGTCGTGCCAGGGCGAAGTGCGATCTCCCTTGATTGCCCGTGATTGCCAGTGATTGTCCTTGATTGCAAATGATGGCCCCGTTCATCCAGAGGCCATCGGCGTAATGCCTGGGCGAGGTGCGCCGCTGGCCGATGGAGCTGCTCTGCCCAGCATGCATGTGCTCACTACGACGCGCACTCTCCCCACAGGTGCGCCGGTGGCCGACATCGACGAATGGCTCGCTGCTCTAAATGCCTTTGCTCGCAAGGAGGTGAACGCATGGAGTGCGGACGTGGATGAGGTCGCAAGGACTGGCAAGGGGGCCGAGTGGGCAGGGCGACACGATCGCACCGGCTTTGGGTTCTTTGATCGACCAGGTGGGCTGAAGGCCACTGATGGCCACTGATGGCCTCTGATGGCCTCTGATGGCCTCTGATGGCGCCTACCGCATGTCTGAGCACGCACATGCTCACTACGACGCCCACGTCTCCTTCCCCACAGGTGGGAGGCTCCTCGCCTACGGCATGGATACGCAGCCCGACTTGACGAAATCGCCAACGGTCGTGTGCTCCTCGTACCTGGTGAATGGGCACCCGCACCGTCCGGCGGCGCGGGCGGTGGAGCGGTTGGCAGAGGCAGGGGTGCGTGCAGTCGTGGTGGGCCACCAACCCCACGGCGACGCGCCCGTTGTCATCCGATGCCCGATTAGGAAGGCGCAGGCAGCAGAGGAGCCCGCAGGGCAGTCCGCAGTGAAGTTCGCAGAGGAGTCCGCAGTGAAGTTCGCAGAGGAGTCCGCAGGGAAGTCTGCAGAGGCGGCTGCAGATGAGGATGCATTCCTCGTGATCACTGCGGACTCGTCGTTCAGTTCCTCTGTGGAATGGGAACCGCCCTCGTCCTCTCTGCCGCCGCCCTCGCCGCCCTCGCCGCCGCCCTTGCCGCCCACCACCGTGCCCACAGCGGCGCTATCGCCGCCGTCCACAGTGACGCCCAAGACGGCGCCCAGTTTCGGTCCGCCTCGCGGGCCATCACCGCCCCAATCCGAGGACCCCCGAGGTATGCATGTGCTCATCACGACGCTCTCTCTCCTCACAGGCCGGCCTCGCGGCCCATCACCGCCCCAATCCGACGACCCTCGAGGCATGGCAGTCGTCGAGGTGCTGCTTAGGGTTGCCTTGGATGGCGGCGGCGACCAGGACGGCGCCCAAGGTGCCGCCTTGCACCGCCAGCGCCACCAAAGCTGCCGCCACCACACCACCACCCGCACCGCCAGCGCCAGCGTCAGTGCCATTTGTGCACATGGGAGTGCTCACCACGGCGCCACCACTCCCCACAGGTATGCCATTTGTGCGCGTGCACGGTGTCCTATCGGATGGTCGTCGACTCGATTGCGTTGTCAGCGACGCCCCTACCGCCGCGGAGGCCTTCGATGGCACCATCCTTGTCGGCTCCGAGGCCGATGCAGCGACGGGGGCGGCGGCGGAGGCGGCGGCTGCAGCGGTCGATGCGAATGCGACGGACGCTTCTGCTCCAGCGGAGGCATGCGCCGTGTTGAGCACGGATGGCTGCTCGGCGCACGTGCACGTGGGGTGTGAGGTGGAGGGCGGCCGTTGGTGGATCAAGGCGAGGCTCGAGGACGGCGCGTGGCTGCTCTCGCGAGGGGAGGGATACAAGGTGCAGAACGCTGTGGCGGGTGGTAGTAGTTTAATATAAATGTGATGTAGTTTCTTCCCTTGCTAACGCATTCGGATATTTGTGGCACACTGCTGCGTGCGTGGGAGTTGGGTTCTGAGCCTTCCCCCCACGGAGTATACATCGTACTTCCAAATACGATGTATTCACACAAAGTTGTTCACAACCTTCACAAATCCCGAGCTGTCTCGTGTGAGTTTCCGTCTGGTCAAGGGGATAAGGGCCGACCACGTCCTTGAGGATGAAGAGGACACTTTTGATGCTCTGCGCAACCGTGCACGGGTCCAATGTCGATCTGCCACTTCTCGATGGCGCTCTGGCCGCCATTGCAGCCGCCAGAAATGCACTCACCGCTGCTGCAGAGGAGACCGCCGTTCGACGCATCCTACAGGGAGATGAACACCTGCTGCTACTGGCCAAGCACTTTGGCTACATGCCGAGCTTTGCACAGCTTCTCAACAATGCGGTGGGTCATCAGTCGGCGACTACGGTTGAGCCGTCGCTGGCGGCAGCGGCAGCTGGGGTGAAGCCGTCGCCGTCGCCGGTCAACGTGCTCACCTTGCGACGCAGTGTCAAGGAGTACGACTCTCGACCAGTCCCGCCAGACAGCATCCGCCGAGCGCTCGATGCGGCGATCTTGGCCCCCAACCACTTCCTTACGGAGCCGTGGCGCTTTTACGAGCTCGGGCCGACTGCGCGCCAGGCCGTTGGCGCACTGAACCCGGCAAAGCAAGAGGTCTTTGCCAAGGTACCCGGCTGGATGATGGTCACGGTCGCTGCGTCTGAGTACGCCGCGGACGGCAGTCTGAGCACTAAGAAAGGCCTCGAGGACCATGCGGCCACCGCCTGTGCCGTACAAAACTTCATGCTCTCACTGGCCGCTGAAGGCCTGGGCACGAAGTGGATGACGGGAGCTCTCGGCATTGTGCCTGAGAAGCTGATGGATCTGGCAGGTGTGAACGCGACGGCAGAGCGTTTCATGGGGATGGTGTGGTACGGCTACCCGCAGACGCAGCTGGAGAGTCTCACGGCACCTGCTCGCAAGCTGGGCGTCGAGGGCGTCTATAAGGTGCTCGCATGAGTGTTCGTATTTGGTCGCCGAGACAGGAGAAACAGAAAGCGATGGCCAATGGCAATGCGTCGCTATAACTCCGTATGATGGACATAAGGTGTTGGCAACTGTGCCAGACTGTAATTAGTTTGTCACTCTAAAGAGATATATGAATTCAAGAGGGGGGCGCAATGCTCACGCTTGTCGACCCGCCAGGGCTCAGTCGCACCACGTGACTGGTGCCCAGCAACCCTCGGCGGGCACATCCGATTGCGGCGGAAGTCCCAAGACAAGAAACGTGCATACGGCCCGCACTGACGGCTGGCGGGAACACCCGCTCTGAACGTAGAAAGAGCGTTGCCTCGGAGGATGGTGCAGCTTCGTGTCGCAGCAGCGCGAGCTTCACGGTGTTGGTGGAGCCCTCAAACGTGAGCTGCTCGATCATCGCACCCTCGACGCTGATCGTGAGCCCAAGTCGCGCGATGTATGCGCGCCGACGGAGTGCGTCGCGGGGCGCAATCGTGACCCGACCACCACACACATCCGAGACGCTCGCCTGGCTCTTCAGCGCCATCGGCCTGTGGCGAGCCGACTATGTCGCACAGCATGCACTCCCATCCACGCCACACCGAGCAGTCGAGGTATGCTGCGGCCGAGCGCCAGTAGCCGTACAAGCCAATGCCGTAGTCGCCCGAGTAGGCGTCACGCCGAAGCAACGAGGGGTCGCCATGCCACGCCATCGAGGCAGCTCCGGACGGATGGATGTTGGAGAGATGGCCGAGTAACGCCGCAGCACCCAGTCGTAGCAGATGCCCCCGCCCCGGGTAAGCGCGGTATGCGTCGAGGACCGCCACCGCGCTCAGCGTGCTTCCGTAGTGATGAAATTCACGCTCGTTGCCGAGGGAAGTCTTGCCATTGATCACATAGTCCCAATACCGCCGCGCTGAGCCTGAGTACGCCCAATGCGGGAGCACCGCCATGTACGCGAGCACAGCATCGACTGTCTTGTTTGCGGCCGCGTGATGGCCCTCACGGAGCAGCCAGGTGTGGATCTCTTCGTGCCCGGTCGAGTCCCAGGGGAACTCCGAGCCGTACGGGAACTCCATCGCCATCCACTTGCGCATCCGTGCTCCTCTCAAGTTGCGCATCTGGACCACAGCTGCCCTGAGCTCGCTCGCATTGGCCGTCTGTGCAGAGTCGGCAGCATGAGTTCCTTTAGGGCCGGCGGCACTTTTCGCCACAGTCCAAACGTCTGCGGCTGGCTGCCTCTCAGCTGCTTCGAGCTCGCGCTCCAGATCGGCGAGCAATCGCTCGAAGACGGAGCCCACCATCAGACCCCATTGTGAGGTGCCGCTGCCCTTTCCGCCGTGCACCCACATGGCCGCTGCCGTCCTCGCCGCCTGCAGCAGGTACCAGTGCCAGCTCGCGCGCGAGGCAAGCGGCGGCGAGAAGTGCCTCGCGAGCCGGTAGAGTGCCCAATAGACAGCAGTCACGTGCGGGTAGTTGTACGCGCGCCAGGTCTCCAGTGACCGATTCTCACTCCAGCACACCATCCAGTTGCAGCAGTTGGTCTTCTTGGCACACGCAGTCCAGCACTTGAGGCACTCGGCCGTCAGCGCCGGCGCGGCCGCACGCGCCCTCTCGGGCGCCGCCTGAAATTCGTCACTCCAGTAGACCATCGAGGCGCGCACTGCATAGTCTCGGCCCTGCAGAAACTGACGCCTGTCTCCATGCTCAGGCGTCCAAAGCGTCTCGTGCACGTACGCCTCGAGTTGCGCCACCTCCGAGGCCACGGGCGCCCCGAGCTGCTTGATGGCCATCGCGAGCGGAGCCGCTGCGCCTGCTTCGTCGGAGAGCCCATCCATAAAGATTCGAGGCTCGTCTAGGAGCGCTCCCGCGCCCACGCCCTCCCCTGATCGGTCGGCATCACTCCCCATGAAGGCGGGTGCGCGGTGCCAAGGGTCGGGCTTACCTGCCGGAAGCCAAGCCTGTCGACTGCCGTACGCGCCGTGCCGCTGCAGGAGCGAGCGTGCGTGCTCGAGGATGATCAAGTGCACAGTCTGCACGAGCGAGGGCGTGTGACGGCACCAGCCTGGCGACCCGAGGGCCGCGCTGTGATCACAGCCCTTTGCGTAGCGCAGCGTGAGCCTACAACGCCCAACGGCTTCGCGCAGCTTCAGAGTGATGACCTGCAACCGATGCCCCGACTCCCTCGTTGTCCCGTCGCATCCAACCCGCAGCGCGTCGTCGCCGCTGCCCATGTCAGCGCAGGAGATGAGGCGAGGGGCTTCCACGACGAAGTCGAGCGCCGACGGTGGGTCGGCACTGATGTTTACGAGAGCGAGCCAACTTCCCGACGGCAGCGATGGCAGCAGGACCTCAACTCGCGCCTGCATGCCCACGTGAAGCGAGGCAGCGGGCAGAGGAGTGGCGACGGGCATGCCGGCACCCACCAGCGCAGCAGGCACGTGGTCAACGGAAGCCGCAAGACGAAGCCGTACGCCATACGTAGCTGTTGCGCCGGGTAGCAAGGTGGCCTGGGTCGGAATGTTCCATGGATCTGGCTTGACCCCTCGATAATTCCACTCCTCTTGCGCATACGCTTTCGAGTGGAACACGATCTCGTAGAGTGCCTCGAACATCCACCCCTTGCTGTCTCGCGACTCATCCTTCCGAAGTGGACGCCACGCCTCGAAGCCGGCAGCCTCTGGAGCGCCGTCACGGGCAGCCTCTGGCGCGCCGTCGCGGGCAGCCTCTGGAGCGCCATCCGCCGCGACGGCGCCGCGCGGCTGCGAAGACGGAAGCACGAGCAGGACTGGCCCACGACCGTTGGCACGTGTCACCTGAACGTAGCCTGCGCCTGCCCCGAGGTACACCTCGGTGAAGCTGCAGTTGGCCGCCACATTGGCGAGGTGGCGCCCCGTGAACAGCTGGTTGAACGGCATCGAGAAGCCGAGCCCGCCGATCTGGAGCGCGAGATCGGCCGTATTTCGGAGGGACCAGCTGATGGACGCCTCGTCGCCCTTGGACGCGACGAGACGTGTGACGCGCAAGCCCGAGCCTCTGAGCACGTGCACTCGCGCAGCAGGACGTAACCCAGTGAGTGCAAAGGGGTACCATGAATGAATTCGTGCATCAGAGACTGGCAGCATTGATGTTGAGAGGAGGGAGAGAGGAGGGAGGGATCTGCGTGTGGCACTGGAACGCGCACCGAGGCCGGAGCTGCGTGGTCACATCCATCGAAGCCGACGACCCATCACGAGACGCCACCAGCCCGCCGTCTGCGCCCGAGTCGGCGGGGTGAGGGGCGCTCGCCACGACCGTCGAAAAGCTAGTGTACCGAGCCTCGAGCGCGGCGGCGTCGGAGCGCGGCGCCGTTGGATCCATTGTTGGATCCAAGCGGCGCACGCGAATCGTCAGGTCTCCGAGGTGCTGGAAGCCGGGCGTGGAGCGATCGAGCGGCTGCGCCACGTTGCCCGAGCCCGACCAGTGTAGCTTGACGGACGGTTCGCGTAACGGGATAGTGTACGAGAAGCCTGATGTGGCGGCAGGGGTGACGACTTCGACCGTCCCGAGATCCGTTCGAAGTCCGATCAGGAAGGCGTCGCCGCGCCGCCCGCCCAGAGGCAGCAGCGATGAGCGAGTGAGTGCGGCACGATCGATGGCGAGGCCAGGGTCGAGCGCAGCCATTGGTGGCTCTGGTGGCTCGGGCGGCGGCGACGAACGTGGCGGTGGCGGCGGCGGAGGTGGCGGCGGCGGCGGCGGCGAGGCTCGCAGACGAGCGACGGTCTCGGCGACGCACGCGCTCAAAAGGCAAGCAGCCTCAGAGTCGATCCGCTGCAACTGGTACGCGGCGCCACCATCGCCGACCTTTGCAAAGTGGTCCATCGTGATCTTCGGCTCGCTTGGAAGTGCCTCGACCATCGAGAAGTCGAGCGCACGCAGCTTGCACCCAGAGGTAGGGAATCGGATCCACGCCCGCATGCCTGCATCATCGATCCTCCAAACAGAGCCCCACTTTGAAACGAGGCATCCGGCACTGGCGATGGCTGCTGGTGGTGAATCAACGGCTGCAGCAACCGTGCTTATTGGAGGCGGTGGCGGAGCTGTGACTCGGGCTTGCTCGTTTGTGGCCGATTGGAGCATTTGAGTAGCCGGCTTCAACACATTCGCCCACAGCACGGCGGCGCCGACGATCAGCAACAGCACAAAGTGCCGGTTCCGCATTGTGAAACTCACGGATGTGCAGGCAATCCGCCGGCCAACCGTCGGCCCTCTCGGCGTTCGGAAAAGAGGGCCGTCGGCCCTCTATGGGAAGCGCGCGGGATCGGTGTGAACAACCAAATTTGGAAACCGAAAAAACAATGCCAATCCGTCGCACAATAGTTCGAGCGCGGACGTGTGCGGACGTGTGCTTGTCGGTGTGCTCACGGCAGCGCCGTTACGTAAGTTTCGCCGAGAAGTGCGTTCCGCTAACACGTCGGCTCTCAAGATCGCGCTGACGGGAACGCAAGGCGAGGATGGGCTGCGGCGCCTCCCATGAAGGACGACTTTCGCAATCGTTCCCCCCGATCCGGAGAGCGTCAAATCATTCAAAAGTAGTAGGGCCCCAAGTAGGGGAACCTCATCGTGCCGCCACTGGAATCCTCGTGGTAGAGTACGAGTTCAGCGAGGAGGATTGGGAGGATTTGACAGTTTACGAGGCCGGTGCGTCAGGCCCCTCTGCATTCGAGGCCGTACCCACATGCATCTCATCTGTTGCACTGTCCCCCTCTCTCGCACAGGTATGGCCAGGGCTCGAGCAGCGGAAAATGCAAGGCAGCTAGGAGCGCTGAAATCAGCGCTGAAGTCGCCATCGTATGAGCTCACCAGCCATGCACACCGTTCGATTGAGCTCTCTATGACCGCATCTGGGACGGACAGCAGACCAGTGCTCTTAAAACTATTGGCGACCAAGGGGCGCGCGACCAAGAGGTAGCGACCAAGGCGCGCGTAGGGGTAGACTTTTCTCGACGGGGCTTTGCGGCTATCACTTGTACACTCAACATTGCATCTTTAACTCACACTGTACACCTTAGAGTATTCGTATTCTACTAGAGTTGTTGTAACGCATGCTAAGCATCTTGACCCGATCTACTCACTCTGCGAGCGTACACATCTGCCGCCGAACATCATACTATTATACGGCCCGGAGCCGTCCACTGCGCGGCACTGCACGCAGAGGGTTCTCAGCTCTCTGTCTGCACCGGAGCAATTGTGAGCCGCGCACTTCCATATTAGGGATGTGCCCTCTCAACAAGCCCGCGCACGTTACGGAGTGCGCATACCAGGCGGGTGCCAGGCTGGGAGGCTGGTCGGCAAGCTGAATGATATCTGCCGGTTGCTCCGCGACGGCCTCCTCTCTGCATCGCAGTAGAGCTTGAAGGCGCTGATGCCAGTCTGTCCAGGCTGGCGTGCCAAGGCGCGAATGTCGTCGAGGACGTCGGCTGGCGCGTCGCGCTCGAGCGAGCTGCGTAGGCGCTCGCGAGCGGTCCAGGAGATCTCCGGCCCGTGGCTTGCATAGTAGCCGAGCAAGTGCGGTGTGTGTTCAGTCACGGTGAAGGATTCGTCCTCGTCGTCTCGTGACGCAGCGAGAAGATTCTGGATGGAGACGGAGTGCCGACCGGTGCTGTTCCTGTATAGCACCACGTCTGCCATTGCCCGCTGCTCCACAAGGCTGGCAGCGGTCGACTGCTGAGCTATTCTCGCACCTGCCGAAAAGCCACCCATGCTTGGCGTGCGAGAAAGCGATACGGATGATGCGAGCCCTGCGCTCTGCGCGCGAGCCAAGGGCTGCTGCGAGCCGTTCAGCCTCATCACCGGCTCGTCGAAGACGTGGGCGTCATCGACGAGCATAGACCCTCGTTGGTGGAGCCGTTTCCCTTCACGGTTCGTGGGGTTTGAACACTCTCGAACCGCCATAATGGCGCTTTGAAGCGGCTTGGGCCCGCAGTTAGTTTCGTAGCTTCTGCATGAAACTTTGACCATATTTGGGGTGACTTTCCTTTTTTTGATGGCGCCCTTCGCCGTCAGAGCCTATGGAGATGGTGATTCGACGCTGCTGAACCGCTATTTGCGATTTGACAAATTCGATGTCGACGCTGGTGCAGACTACGGCGTGCGCGACCTCGATTCACCGGGCAGGCTCGAGAGCAGCATGCCGTACACATTCGAGCCACCCACGCCATGCCTGACGGAGTGCTTTGCAGACCCGCACTGCCATGGCTTCGTCACATTTCATGGCCAATGTTACTTCCGCGGCGGGCCGACCCAGACCGCCGACCACCTGCTCAGCGCCAAAAGGCTTGCAGAGCAGAGCAAGCTCTACGTCCTAGTTGGCAAGCACAATGAGCTGCCATCACCGCCACCCTCACCCCTGCCGCCGCGGCCGCTGTCGCCTCCCACCTCGCCTCGGCCACCGCCATCGCCTCAGCCACCGCCGTCGCCTCGGCCACCGCCATTGCCGCCGTCGTCGCTGCGATCGCTGGAGATCGACGAGCTCCTCGAGGGGATGAAATCGCACATGCGTGCTGTGCTGCTCGTGCTTCTCGGGATCATGCTCCTGCTCATCTCCTACACGTTCGCCCTCGAGGACGAGGCGAGGCAGACCTTGAAGCGACACGCCAAAAGCCTTCTCCTCGGCAACGAGGCGAGGCGGTCCTCCTTGAAGCATCATGTCGAACTTGATCGCTCCAAATACTTGAGCGCGCCGAGCCAAGAGTCAATTGAGGCTACGCTGACTCTCGACCATCCGAATAGCGAGCACTCCGAGTCCAAACACCAGCCGGAGGATGGAAAGCACCACATGAGAGCGCGGTCCTCCGAGAATCGCTCAGAGACTCGGAGTGAGGCGGTGCCAGCCCCCGAGGAGGCGGCGCAGGGACGTATCGCGCCGCCGGCGACGCCGCCGCCCGCGCCGCCGCCACCGCCGCTCCTGCCAGGCTGGCCCGTGCCTCCGGGATGGTCTGCGGCGCTGGACTCTGCGTCAGGGCAGACAATCTTCGTACACGCTCGTGCACGTAGTACGTCTGCCCCCTCTCATAAAGCCGTACTGATCACACCGGAGAATGTGCATGCACTGCCGCCGCCGCCGAGGGCTGACGGTGGCAACATCATTATGGGGTCTCCCTTGATCCAAAGGCTACCTGCCTCACCTGCCACCAGGCCTGACCAACTGCCGTCACAGGTTAAACAGTCTCCTCAGCCTCAACCACTGCTCTCGGACTTTGAGAGAAGCGTGTACCGTGTCGGCGGCGCCGAGGCGTTCGCCGATGAGGTCGCCAGCACGGCGCGGGAGTGGCAGGCAACGGGACGGTTGACACCCGCGGTCATCTCAGAGACGGGACGGGTGGCTGGCGACAACACCGCCTCTGAGAAGATCCCAGCGAGCCCCCTACCTGCCTGCGGCGCTTCAATCTCGACCGACAAACCCGAGGCTCCCGCTTCAGGCCCTTCCGATATTTCGTACGGCGTACTACCGCAAAACACTACAGTACTTGCGCTTTGTTGAGGTTTGAAGGGTTGAGTTATTCCATTAAAGGTCTGAGTTGGTGCTGGTTGGATTTCGCGATCAATACGCGATCATTCCCCCGGCGCCCCGGGGGGGTGATCGTACCGAAGAGAACGTATGTACGTGTGTAATACGTGTGGAAAGCCCAAACCAGAGATCATGAGAAAGGGCCAAGGCTGCGAAGCAGCGTCTAAGCAGCGTCACCGTCTACTCTCACTCTCAGACTCCGCAACTCCGTCTCCTTACCGTCTCCCGCCTCGACCCATGGACTCTCCAAGAGGCAAGAGCGCAGAAGGTCGCGACGGTCGTGTGCAGAGGGCAACTACAAGGTGCACGAGGTAAGGTGGTAGGTGAAGGGTCCCCGCTTCAAATTCACGAGACACAACCGAACAATTAAAAAAGAAAAACCGAACACAGCCCTCCAAATACGTCCCCCAAAGCGATGGTCAAAAGATGCACGGGGTACCGGTACGCACGGCGTGCTGAAAGACAACAAAGTTTTATTCATAATGTTTCACCGAACAAACTCACAACACACGGTTGTCGCGTCTGTCGGGGGACCGCGAAGAAACTGACTGACTGACGACACTGACTGACTGACGACACTTATTACTGACTGGCGTCTGTCGTGTTAACGTTCACGCACAGGGAACCACAACCGCGCACCTGGGATCTCTCGCCTGGCAAGTCGACGCTGGGGGCATTGCCAGGCCCCAGCTCTGTGGGTGGGAAAAAGGAGGGAGCCGAACCTGTCGTGGACAAAAGGGGCCCTATGTCATCGCTGAGGCGTCCCACTCCGACCGAGGCGGCAGTGGTGCGCTGGCTGAGGGCGCTGCCACGACCCCCAGCGGAAGTGTACCTGCAGGAGGCACGCGTCGCGATTGAGGCGGCAGTCGAGCAAGTGCTCATCGACAGGCCGGCCGATCCTTTAACCGCCATCGCGGACCACCTTCGGGCTTATCGGCCACAGGCGTTGACTGAGCTGCGGGCTGAGATGCCCCACATGGAGCACAGTCCGAGCATCTCCTCTCGCATGCTGCTGCCGCCGCTGCTCTTGCACGACGGCAGCTCCATCAAGGGCAGCCTCATCGAGGGCACAATTCTGGCTCAGATTGTCAAAGCGGAGACGAAGGACGCTACACCATCTAAGGAGCCGGTTGTTGAGCCCGCTCGTGCCTCAGTTCAGGTAGCCGCGGCACAGGTCAAGGCGGAAGGGCGCGAACGCGTCGTATCGGCCGTCGATGCACAGGTCGAGGCTCATGGGCGCGAGCGCATCGCGGATTTGATCGCCCAACATGCGGACGAGCTTGCGACGCTGCGCTCGCGGGTGTGCGAGGAGGAGCATTACGATGCGGCACGGCACGACGATCTTTTCCTCTTGCGCTTCGTGCTGAGCCACCTCCCGTGCAGTCTCCCACTGGGGAGCACAGGGAGGCAGGCAGGCAGGCAGGCGGCCGTCAAGGCTGTGAAGTCGACCATTGCGTGGCGAGCGCGACACGGCTTGGATGAGCCGGGCTTGCTGTGCGGCGGACCAGATGCTCTAGTGTTTGGACCTGTGGCCAAGTTTTACGCCTCGATGACGGTGCGCGACGCCGTCTCGTACTACGTGCCCGATGCGGATCGAGGTGCCGTTCTCGTCGCCGTGCCGGGGTTGCTCGACTTCCACCAGATGGTCGCCACCCTCAGTGAAGAAGAGCAGGTGATGGCATCATCTGATGACCCCATGCTGGCCCTTGAGTGCTCATGAGGGCATCGTATGACCCTTGATTGCAGGCCCAAGCGCATCGATTAGCCGTTGAGTGGCTCCATCGCCAGTGCGATGAGGTCACGCGGCGCACTGGCTACCTGACCAAGTATGTGCGCCTCATCGACCTGCACGGCATGTCGCTCCGCGGCATCAACCGCCGATTCCAGCGGCGTGACGCCGAGAATACGAAAGCAATCGAGGACTTCTATCCTCAGCTCCTCGGTGCTGTCTTCATCTGCCACGCGCCACGCTGGCTACAAGGGGTTTGGCGCGGCCTGCGCACTATGATGTCCGCGCGCGTGCTCGAAAAGGTGATCGCCGCGGATTGCCGCGGATTGCCGCGGATTGCCACTGATCGCGCGGCCTCCTGGCTCACTCAAAAGATCACTGATTGCACTCCAGGTCGACTTCCTTGAGCCACGGACCAACGCTAAGGAGCGTCAGAAGCTGATGCGCTGGATCACGATCGAGAACTTGCCGCGCTGCTTCGGCGGCACCAGCGACACTTGGCCCCCGCCCAACACTCGATTCGCACCGGTGTCGTGTGGTGATGGTGTCGCGGAGGTCAGAACCCGTCTGTGATCAGTGATCTGATCTACGTCTATCGAGCGGTACCGTTAAATCTGTTGAACGAACTAGACTAAATCTTTACAGTTGCTCCTGTTGCCGCCCTTGCTGATGCAAAACGCGTTCGTCGCCTTCCTCCACCACGCCGCCCTCGCCATGTTCGGTGACCTGCGTGGAGCCTGTAGGCGATCGAACGTAATGTGGCCTGAGTGGCTTGGCCGCCCCAGCTCAGCGCGAGTGCGCAAGCTGCGGAGCCCACTGCGGAGCACGGCTCCGAGTGGTCCGAGTACCCTGCCTCCACGCTCGTGCACCACCTCACCGATGAGGCGCCCAAAGTTGCCCCCACTCGGCGCGAAGAAGCGCGCTTCGGACATGAACGCGAAGTCGCAATCGACGCCAAGCTGTCCAGAGCCTGCCGGACTGATCCAGCGCACGTGAAGTGATGAGCCGCTGCGCGACTTCGCCGACTCGATCCAGCGGCGCAAGTGCGAGATGTACCTATATGGCGGCGGTGTGGCAATCAGCATGCAAACAGCATGCAATCAGCATGCAATCAGAGGCCATCAGAGTAGCGGGATGTACTTGAGACTGCGCCCCATCGCGCCATGCCCGAATCCAGTCTCGTTGTCATTGTTTGAGAACTTGCGCCCGTCGTCGAGCAGCGTATTGACCTTGGCCACGATCACAAGGCCAGTGGCACCTTTGGGGAGCTCGTTGAGCAGCCCGTAGTAATAGCTCTCAGGTCGCACGTACCTGCCATATATCCGTTCCATAGATGGCCATTAGTCGCCATCTACAGTCGCAATCAGTCACAATCAGTGGTAATAGTTCTCGGGCCGTGCGTACCGGTCGCACACGGACGCGCTGCCGACCTCCTCGTGGATCGTCCATGGGGCCCCTGTCGCCTGGGCGCCCGCGCCACAACTCGTCGGCGCTCCGATTGCACACGCCGTTGCCGAAGACTTCGCCGAGGCGCACGTGCACTACGCACTCGTTTCGCGCGGGCTTCACGAACGGGCACGTATGCGGCCCTTGGAGCGCAGAGCTGCGCGGCACGGGCCGCATGCCCCGGTAGCGCATCGCATCCGCCGATCGCGTCAGAGCTTTCATGTCGTACACTTTCTCGGCGAAGCGCGTGTAGTAGTCGCCAATTGAGCCCGGCCACTGCTTTCGCACATTCGCCGGATCGAGTCCAGCACAATGGAAAGCGTCGACACGCTCGCCGAAGCAGCCGATTATGTCCGCGAGCCGGTACTGCCCAATCATCCCGGTCGCGTTCAGCCACCACCGTGGGAAGTCGATCGCTGTGCGCGAGCACGCTTTGGGCTCCAACGCATGGAGTGGATCGGATGGCAACACCTTAATGACCAGTGCTCGATCTTTGAGGATGCAATTCCCCTCCTCATCGATGCTGAACGAGAGGCAGTCTCGGCGGGCTGCACACGCGGCCCGGCAGCTCGAATAGGTGTAGGGGGCAACGTAGTGCTGCAGTGGGCATGGCATACTGTTGATGCACCTTGCCTCAGGTGAGGTTATCGCCTCTGCCTGACACTCGAACTCGTCGAACTCGTCGGCAGGTGTGTGGCGAGTTGAACCGTTGATGGTGGAAGCCAAGGTGGAGGCGGCAAGGCCGATGAACAAGGCGAAGGCGGAGTAGCAGGCGGCGCGCGCGATGTTACGTGGCAGCTTGACAAAGCCATCCTGCATTTTCTTCTCCCCGCGAGATTCTTGCTAAAAAAGGACATGAATTGAAACTGCCCCACGGAACCCTTCGCCACCAAAACGTCTAAAAACCTAGCCTTCTCTTGACTTGTCCTTGGCTCACTTGGCGACAGACTTGTGAGACCCGACCACATGGCGTGCAGAACCGTACAGTACAGTAAGTGCAACGTTCAATGATTTTACCACCACGCCATTCGCAAGTGCTGCTCGCAATGGCCTCCGTGCTTCGCCGCCCGGCGCCGCTCGCATGTCAACCTCCGGTCGAGGAGGTGCTGCCTGGACAGATCACACTGGCAGAAAGTTCGGTAGGCCTTTATGAGGTATTGCGTTGTGTTCCTGAGGTAGCCAAAGGGCCTGCAACGCAGCGGGTCATCGTCCTCACGGGTAACCCGGGCCTCGCGGGCTTCTACGCCGATTTTGCCAGCGTGCTGTCTTCGGAGCTGCGTGCTGAGGTCGTGGTGCTCGGGCTTGCTGGCCACGTGTCGTGGTCTCTGCTAAGCGCCGCAGCCAGCCCATCGCAGCTTCGGCACCGCCCGCCGCACGGGCTCGACGACCAAGTCGCTCATTTAACTGAGGTTGTGGCGCCGCACTTGCAAGCGGCCGAGGAAGAGCGTCAGCCCGTGACGCTCATTGGCCACTCCATCGGTGCGTGGCTCGCGTTTCGTGTGTCCCAGCAGCTGGGATTGGCGCGCAATGGCGCATCGGCTGCGCCGCTCGTGCTGTTCCTGATGCCGTTCCTCGAAGAGAATATGAGCGATCCGGCGTATGCCAGCAAGAGCCGCGCGCTCCGGCGCTTCCCGTTCGTCATTCCGCTCATCAGCCGCGTGGCGCCGCTCCTGCGGAGCGTCGTGCCGTCACGCGTGCGTCGCTGGCTCCTGAGCTCACAAGTGGGGGGCATGGAGCGCGAGTACGTGCGCCTCGTCGAGGAGGGCATGCTGCATCGCGGCTGCATCGAGAACTATCTTTTCCTGGCGAGGACAGAGATGTTCTCACACCAAGCGACGTTTGCGACGGAGGCGTTGCGTCCACTCGCAACAATAGGTAGGCTCGCCGCCCTGTACGTGAGTAGTGGGGACGAGTGGGCGCCGCTGGCCATGGAGCGCCGGCTGGCCACCGAGGCGGCGGTGCCCACGACTGTCGTGAGCCGCGACGAGGTGAGCCATGCCTTCTCGTGCAGATCACGCGAGACCAATGTGGTGGCGCAATGGGTCGTGGAGCGGGTCAACGAGGCATTTCCATTTGCCGACGCCGTTGCTCGGAGTCGGACGAGGAAGCTCCCTTAAATTTACTCTACTCCTGCATGTATATTCCTCTTTACTATACGGCTTAATGCTGCACGCACAACGACGCACACGGCGCGCGCGATCGCGCGGGCGGGCGCGTTGTGCACGAAAGACAATACCCGAATACGCGACAAGGACATTGCAAGCCAATGTACAGATGCACTTGCAGGTCGCAGCACGTATGGCACGGTATGGGTCGCAGCGTGCGCCCCCTTACGCTTTACACGTTGGTGCAACCAACGATCTCTTTCCACTTTCGATGTACGGCGATGTATGCACATGGCAATGGTGCAGCACAGCGTTCTGCGCTTTGCCAGAGAATGTCTCTCGGCTGTAGTTGCAAGCCTTTCAGCCTACACAGCAACTCCGAGAGTTGGCGATCGACTCTCTGGGTCACACCCAGCGCGCCTCATTGGTCTGCTGGTTCAAGTAATAACGCCGGCCGGTCTGCGGATCCACCTGAATCACCCACAGATCCTGCTGCTGAGTCGCTGGCTGCTGCTGCTGCGGCGGCGGCGGCTGCTGTGCCAGCTGCTGCTGCGCAGCCGCCGGGTACATTTGTGCCAGCCGGTACTGCGCCATCTGCTCCTGTCGCTGACGCTCCGCCTGCTCTTGTGCGGATGATGGCGCTGACAACTGCTGCTGCGCCTGCTGCTGTGCTAGGTGCTGCTGCCGCACCGCATGGTACTGTTGCGCCAATTGGTATTGCAGCAATTGCTCCTGCCGCTGCTGCTCTAGAGTCGATCCTGGCGCTAGCTGCGGAAGCTGATGCTGCTGCACGAGATGCTGCTGCGCATGGTATTGCTGCGCCAGTTGGTACTGCAACATTTGCTGCTGCCACTGTTGCATGAGTTCCTGCTGCAGCTGCGCGCGATACTGCATCTCAAGCTGCTGCTGGCGAAGTTGCTGCTGCTGCTGCTGCGCCACTTCGGCAGAGGGCAGCTTTACGTGCATCGTACCGTCTGGTGGGGGCGGAGTAGGTGACATGACCGTGTACGTCTGCCCCTGGTAGTCGAACGTAAATGGTTCACCTGGCGCGACGGTGCTGGGGATGGTCACTCTGACCATCGTCGAGTTCTCCATCTGATGGTCCAATCTCAACTGCAAGGACGTGCACAGCAATTTTGCAAAGGACGGGGATACGAGCGATCAGTAGGGAACTAGGGATTCAGGAGGCAAATGGCGGCCCGAAGCGCCCCCCCGTCATCGAGAGGAGGCGCACAATTAGTATGGATGCGCTTTTCGGCCGCGCGCGAGTGTGCGCCGTCCCCACGAAGCACGCGGGCGCGCAAACGCACGGGGCGGAGTGATGCTTGCGGTGCAGTGGTCAATTCTGGGGTCGCTCAATCGGGGCAATCATAAATCACATTCACGGTACTTTCTAAATTATCTCCGTAAATCTCCGCGATGCCCATGTGCAGACCTGCAACTGTGGCAGAACTCCAGGTCCGGTGTTCTTGTCGTCGAACCTTCGCGGAGCTCATCTCCTTTTCAAGCGCACTGGTCTGTGACCGTGGAGACCACGCGGGAAAATGCTGCAAACGCCGAGCGATTTCGCAACGGGAAGCGCGGAGTCGTCAGATACCAATTCAGCCATGTCGTCGGACCCCAAGCTCACTGTCCCCTCGCTTTCTCCTACCGGCTCGGCGGAATCGGTGAAGACGGAGGTACCCGAGGTAGAGGACGCGCCAGAGTCCGATAGCAAGCGCGCCCGTGTGGAGGGCCTGCCGCTTGGCGACCTCGGCTTGGCGATCGGCGCCACGGTCGAAGTGGCGTGGGTCATAGAGCGCGAGAACATGCCCTCGGAGCGTGTGTGGTGGACGGCGCGCATCGAGACTGACGATAACGCCTCGGTCACCGAGGCGGGCGCTGCCCGCCTCATCTACGCGGCACAGCACGGCTTCGAAGAGGAGAGCCGCCGCGTCACCTTCTTGGCCGAGTCGTTCCTCTTCGACGCGCAGGACAGGGAGCGGCTACCATACCGTAAGGAAGGCGAGGAGGGCCCGGCACTCGACGACGACGACGAGGGCGAGGAGGGTGACGAGGCCGACGCCGAGCAGCTGTACGATCACTCAGTCGCCGAGGCGGACGTGGCGGCGGCGGCGGCGGGTGGCCCGCTGCTCGTGGGCATGAAAGTGAAGTCGCGCTTCCAGGGCGGCGAGCGCTTCTGCGCGGGTAGCATCGTCGAGGCGCACGACGACGGCACGTACGATGTACTCTACGAGGACAACGTGTGCGAGCAGAATGTGCCGCGCGAATACATCGAGGTGGTGGCGCTCGCTGCGAACGTGCGTGCGGCACTGCAAGCGGAGGAGCAGGAGACGGCCGCCGAGTCCACCGAGCAGTTCTTCGAGCTCTTCGTCTCGTCACTCACCTCCGGAGCCATGTTCCAAAATCTGCCGCCCGACAAGCAGCGCCAGGCCTCTGAGCACGTGCGCACGATGCGGCCGCACTTTGAGGCGGAGCTCGGCGTGCTGCGCGATGCCCGTGGCTGGGGCGCGATCGTCACGGGCGAGGACATCAAGGAGCTCATGCCCAAGGTGATGCTCCGTGCCAAGCAGTTTCAGCAGGCCTCCTCGTGACCCGCGGGGCGGCGAGTGTGGAGCGAGCGGCCCCCGGGTTCTCTCGCCCCTCGGTAATCGCCGCGCTGACCATGGTAGACTCCGGCAAGCTTTTGAAAGAACCGCTCTTCACACCTCGGAGCTGCGAGAGAAAACGTTCACACCAGGATCCTGCGTGGTCCCCTCGAAGCCGGCGCTTGACTTTGCCACCCTCACGAGCGAAAGATTCGCTCAGTGCGACTCACGACATCTTCAGCACCACAACGGGCAAAAACGCGGCACCTCAGCTCTCCGCGCGTAAAAGTGTCAGCGGCGGTGATCGCCTTTCCATGGATCCGAATGAGTGCGGTCGCCATATTGGGTGTCTTCTTTCTGCTGATGGGCGTGTTCCACCAGCGCCGATCTCACGCCGGCTTGCTGCCTCAGTATCCGATGAAGCGCCGGCTGGAGGCGTCTGGGTCTGCTCTTCCTGCATTCGCCATATCTGTAAGCGGCGCAAGCCGTAGTCCGGCAGTGCTCAAGAGCTTTGCATCGTCGCTTCTCCGCCATGTCATCCGACCGGCGTCGACAACGTACGGCTTCCACGCGCTGGTGTGGATGCAAGACTCGGACGCTGAGATGATGCTGTGCAATTTGCTGGAAGCGGACGTGACGCTCTGCCTCACGCGGCAGATGGCAGTCATGACCCTGCCCTCCGGTTCCAAAGGTGAACAGGACGAAGCCGCAGCCATTGCCGCCGACCATCCCAAGGAGGCGTACGGCGCTGCATGGATCGAGGACATGAGTTTCAATACTCTGCGCATGCTCCATAAGCTGCGCGGCGTCGAGTACCTTCGAGAGCGCGCTCTCGCGACCGCCACCGACGGATCCGCAGCTGCTGCCGGCCACATGTGGGTGCTGCGAGTGAGGCCCGATATCGAGCTGCACTCGCGCCTGCCGCTCCCGCCGCCGCCGCACCCTCGCAAACTCGCGGCCGACGATACGCACGAAGGCGGGGGTGGCGGAGACGGCGAGCTCACGCCTGCGGTGAGCGCGACGGCCTTTGACGCGGCTGCTCGTCAACGACATTCAAATGTACTCATGCCATGGCTGTGCCATGCGGAGGCACTGTGCTCCGATCAGTGGATGCTGCTCTCGCCCGCCGCGTCCGCGCGCCTTGCCACCCTGTACGAGCCGTCGGTACTCCGGAAGACGATGAGCCTCTCGTCGCCTCCCAGCCTGTATCCGGAACGGCTGGTGTGGAAACTTCTTACGACGGCCTACACCGTCACGCCCCTGCCGAGCGCGCCGGAGCACCACTTGCTGGCTGCTGACGGCATCGAGCGCGACGCGTACGCGAAGCTCAAAAGGGACTTTCCGAGCTGCTTCCGTTAGACGGAGGCCATCTCGGTAGACGTGGAGGCCCCGCCGGGCCTCCAACCGGAACCGGAACGACGATGCCGGGGTAACAAGTTGAGCAGTGAATCAGCTGTTAACGTTTGTTTCCTGTTACTCGAGTCCCGCGGACGTCTTTAGACCATGCTCTCGAGGGTTTTTTCTCGGGCCCATTCAGCTCACAACAGGTGTCCGCGGGACCGAAGGGGCCGGGGACCCTCGATACAAGCTCACAACAACGGTCCAGCCGCATACTCTGCCTTCATGGGTTGCTCCGCCTTTAGCGCCTCCAGTCGTCGGCGAAGCTCCTCAATCCCACGCCCAGATCCCGCTGGACTGAAAGCCGCAGCGGAAGGCGGCGCGTGATCCTTCGCACTACGAGCATGGCTGCCGTCGTTTGCCGGCCGTTGATTAGCACTCAAACTCAGCACTCCAGCAGCCTCCGATGGCGCAGCCATGGTGGCGATCACGTCCGGCCCCACCGAGGCAACGGCAGAATCGGGGCGCTCGCCTCGGGTCGCATAAGACCACTCGTCGGCCGACCACTCGCTGGCGCTCGAGGAACTCTCGCTCGTGCAGGTGCGAGCAGAGCAAGGCGTCAGCGGCTTGTCGTCCATCGCGCTTGTCCTCACGCGTCGCGGCGCATGCTCGATGGCCTGCTGCTTGAGCTGTCGGAGTTGATGCACGTGCGAGCGCGCCGAGCCGGGGTGCACGTGCGAGCGCCAGCCGCCATCGTGGGCGGCGGCAGTCACGCCTCTCTTGATACTCAAGTCCGGCAACATCGATGCGAAAAGGTAAAACCGCCTTGTGGGGAAAATGGCGCTCGCAGAATGTGAAACCACTTTCACTTGTTTCACAAATTTTTGAGGCCTGAAACCGAGCAGAGTTCCTGATCTGAATTGAATTGGCTTGACTTGACTTATTACTGAGTCGGCCGCTGATTCGGTCGTCTCGCGGTCGCTCGGGTGCCGTGCCCCGACCCCCGTGCGGGTTGGGAACTTGGGATGGTTGTGAGGTTCGTCTGTGTCACTGTGTGATGCGTGTGCCCGTGTGTGTCCCGGCTCCTCCGGTGTCTTTTTACCGGTAGCTTTTCAAACACCACGAGAGCGTTTTCAACTCTCTGATGCCCCACAGGAACCGAAAGTTCGCTTTTCCGAGTCATTTCTTGCCCACGTTCATCTTCGGGAGGGTCATGCTCTCCGGCCGCGTGTGCGAGTGGGTTGCACGTAAGAATGATCACGCGAATGACCCATTTGCCAATCTCGGTGAGCTGCCATCGCCGGCTGCCCAGGGGATTGGAGCGGCAACTGCGTCTGCAGCAGGCACGATTGTTGCAAAGTCTGATCGCATCCAGAAGGCAAACAACAGAGTATACATACCCGTGCAGGATTGCAACGCTTCCCTTTTCATACTGTCTGAAAAGCGATGGCGATGAGCGCGCGGAGAACAGCTTTGGTACCACGTCGCTGGCATACGAGATGCGGCGTGGTGCTACCCTGAGCCTGCGCCTGGCAGGGAAAACTTGCGGAATCACGTCACCTTCGCCACTGGCAAGGGCATCCTCGTGAAAGAGCATGGCGACGCGATACATGACAGCGCCGCGCCAAACAACCCGTTTGAGGCGCGGCGCTCGAGACCCATCGTCGTCGCTGGCTTCGGCACAGCTCTGCAGGCAGTTTCTCCCTCGAAGCCGCCGCCGATGACGCCATTGGCAGCGCTGCCGCCATCACTGCGTGACGGATCTGCCAGCGAAGGCACGTTGCTCACATTTGATCCGACGCGCTTCTCGTCGCGTTTTCTGCGCCTCGAGACCCCCACACGTGTGGCATGCCATACCAACTGCAGCCAGTCTACTCAGGGCACAGCATTCCTCACTCCCGCCATCCGCGGCGGCGAGGCCGTGACGCTGAGGATCCGGTGCAATGCCAAGCCGGGCAGGATGCGCTACTTTATAGGCTGCGCACCGGCGCCCTTCGACGTGGACGCTGGTCAGGCCGCGGTCCAGGCGTCGGGCTACTCGCTTGAGAACCTGAAGGCTGGGCCCAACTGCCCGGCTCAGCCGTGCGGCGGCTCGGCGCCGCCGTGCTTCCATACGGGTAGCGTGGTCACAATGTGGATCGACCTCCAGACCTCGCCTGGCAGCGTGCGCTGGGAGGTTGACACCACTGGCGTGGTGCACACCGTCAGAGTCGACCCGAATACGCCCGAGCTGTTCGCCTTTGTGAGCTTGTACAATCGCGAGGCAGTCTTCGAGCTCATGTAAGGTCGGGTGAGAAAGCGTCTGGCCCCGTCCGCCCCCGGTCGCGACGCCCCTCTACCCGTTTACTTTACTTTATAAGTGCTGCCGTGGTAGTAGTACATAGGTACCGGTACGCAAGGGATCCGATAAATAACACGATGACTCCACGCCACACTCCATAGCGCATAGGCACCGCAGTGCGTCTGCGCTCTCAACAGTCACGTCACCCGGCACACAGGCGGCCCCAGTGACTTATCCCCCCGGAGCAACGGAGATGATGAGGGAGGTCATACATTCGAGTTGCCAGTGGCCCGCAGCCCTGCAGGTGCAGTATGCCCCCGTGGGTTCGAGGCCGACACTGGTACAGCAGACGTTTCCCTATGCCCCCGTGGGTTCGAGGCCGCCACCCGACACTCTCAGTCTCTCACGCCTGAGCCGGAAGTTCCGGCAGGACGCCGCCGTGACCGATCCAACCGAGTCCGAGACTTGCGTTCGGTGGCATAGGGAAACGTCTGCTGTGCCCTGTGTCGCCGAGTGTGGGGAGAGGGCTGCTTGAGAGCGGCGGCCGCGGGCCGCGCGGCGAGACAGGCTGCGAATGCGACCGCTCCGACAATGCGGAGCTGCGCGGCGGCCGTCGCGGCTGCAGCTGGAGCCGAGGGCTTCGCATGCCACCCCGAGAGACGCGCGACGAAGACGGAGACGCGGGCACCGATTGCGCGCCGAATGGGGCCGGGGCGGTGGCGGGGCCGGTGGCGATGGCGGTGGCGGGGGCGTAATCGGGCCTCGAAGTAGCGGAGGCCGTGGACGCATACGACGTGTCTACGAGCGTGTACCCCGTCCAAGATCCTACACTTCGGCGGGGGGGGTCGTGCTCGTAGACGCTCTCGTAGACGTTGCCGAGGGGATCACGCCACACAGCGGATGTCGTCACGCTCGAGCCTACAGGCGAGGGCGGGCGCGTGAACTCTGACGCGTGATCTCTGTGCGAGTCTGACGCGGCGTCTCGCGATTCTGACTTGGTGCTTGGTCGGAAGAGCGTCCCGTCTGGTCCCACAGCGCCATCGTACAGCGTGGTGTCGGTGGTGTATTGGCTCTTGACATGGCGCTGCTGCCAGCGTGGCTCGTACCAACGCGGCTCGCTCGTCTCGGTCGAAGTTCCGGGCAATCTCCATGCAGCTCGGTCCTCTGCGTGTTGCATCCACTCGGGCACGGGCGGGCCCAAGCCTCGAGGAGAAGACGAGTTTCGTGCTGGAGGGACTGGAAGCGAAGGCGGCACCGAGGGTGGATTGCGTGGCGGGCGCGCGACGCCCGGGCAGCCGGCCCCGCTGATCGGCAGCTTGATCGGCAGCGGCCGCATCAGGGGCATAGCGGGGCCCAGCTGCGAGCGGTGAGGGTCGAGGACTGTGGGAATCGACGGGGGCGGCGAGCGCCGACCGGGGCCGCGTGGGGCAATGGCCTGGAACCGGCCCTGTCGCCCTACCGTAGGCGTCACCCATGCTGTCGTGAACTGATTCGCTACGTCCGCCGGGGTCAGCTGTTCGATCGCCTCCGCGGCGCGCGCGTCAAACTCGCGGGAGTAGACGTCCTCCTTGTAGCTCGCACTCGATCGGATTGCATTGTACCACGAGCCGCCGGCCGCCGAGGAAGTGCGCGCGCTCTGCACGGCACTCTCGCACAGCACCGCTGATGACGTGAGGGACGCGCTCATGCCAAACGAGACGTCGTGGGTCCCCATGTGCGACCTCTCGCTGCCGCCGTAGCCGTAGCCAGAGCCCTCAACAAAGGATGTCGTGTTGGAGCTTGGTCTCGTGGGTGGTGGCGGGCGCCGCTCGTCAAGGAAGGCAAGGTACTGGGTGATGGGGGATGGGACGACGCCGAGCGAGTCGCTCGGCGGGGAGGGCTCGATGGGGATGGGCGAGCCACGCCGCGGTAGCAGGTTCATGGGTGCAGCCGCTATGAGCATTTTGGCATGCCGCGGACCACCGCCGCCAGCGGCCACCGCGCTCGCGCCGCTGCTGTTGCTCGACTGGAGAAGCTCGGGAGCACCGCCCTCGAGCGCTGCATCGGCCGCAGTAGCGCCGGCTGAGTCGTGGGCGCCCTCGACGCGCGCGCCCACCTCACGCTGAGAATGATCAGTCCTCCCGATCGCAAAGGCGCGCGGCGTCATGCGATGCACGTGCTCGTTGCAGTCCTTGGCTCCGACGGCCAGCTTAAAGTACGGCTGGCTCAGCTGTAGCGACGGGTGACGTTCGAACCAGCTCGAGTCCATCACGTGTGGTGCGACGGCGAGGAAGCCATCGCCAAACTGCACAAACTCATCGCCATGCAGGTGGCGCACGCCTATGCGCTCGAGCTGCACCTTGGTGAAGTCGCGCACGCCGTAGCCGAGCGCCGAGATAAGCAGCTTGTTGCGCAGCTCGCGCCCGGTGGTTGGGCGCATCTCGATACCAGTCCAATTCAGGGTCTCGTAGCGCTGCCAGTACTCATCCATGGGCGACGGTACGACGACTCTCGCGCGGCGGGGGGGCATGGCCGACATGTTGGTGTGCGACGAGCGGGTAGAGCAAGCACTGCGCCCTCGCAATGGCACATGGTTGCCGTCCAGGGCGAATTCGACAGATGGGGGGCTCTGGGGACGGGATGCCTCTACCCGCGACTGGGGACGGGATGCCTCTACCCGCGACTGGGGACGGGATGCCTCCACCCGCGAGCCGACCTCACCCGACCCCTCGCCTACAGCCTCGTGACTCAAGCGAGGCTGCATGTGGATCGTGCGGCGGTTCGACTGGCGAGAGGGTAGGCGGGATGATGACGTCGAGCCCTCCTTAGACGACGTGTGATCTACGGGCGGCATGTCAGACGGCGGCGGCTCGGGCCGAGGCCCACCGCGCGACGGCGGTGGGCTGAGCGTGCTGCCTCGCGAGCTACCGCGCGAGTCAGGCCGTGAAGAGCCCGGCCGCGGGGGGGTGCGCGAGCGTTGCGGGCGCGATGACGCGGGTCGTGAGGTGGGAGTCTTCGGCCTTCCGACCACCATCGGCCAGTCGGTCGCGGGGGCAGGAGCCGAAGCCTCCTCAACCGCATCTGCAGTGGCAAGGCGTATTAAGGTGAAGGTTGCCTGCTGCCCCTCGCTGCTGCCGTCGGTGAACATCTTGACGGGCTTCTCGCGTGTGATCTCGTTGTCGTTGACGGCGATGACCCGGTCGCCCAGGGCGACCTTACGCATCGTCCGAGGCGCATCGTCCGTCTTGATGCCCGTCACCACGTTTTCGCTGTCCACAGTCAACCCAAAGCCGTCCGGGTAGCGCCAAGTGAGAGTGATCTTGAAGGGCCGTCCGGCGCCCGGCAGCTCCAATTTTGAAGGATCAAAGATGCCCTCACCACCCGTATAACTTTCCAAGAAGGAGCGTCTTTTCCCGGTCAGTGGGCGCGAGGTCAACATCAGCAACTCGACGGGAGCAGAGGCTTCGGCTTCGGCAGCAGGGGCGGAAGAGGCGCTTGGCTCGCATCGACTGTCGCCTTCTCCAACCACGCCACCTGCGCCGACACCTCTGCTACTCCCGGGGCGTGGCTTCCCTAGAATTGGCTGCTCCAAGCCCTCAGGCCACCAATCGTCGTAGTCGTCATCGGCGCGCGTAGCCTTCGCCTCGGCTCCCGGGGCGGCATCCTTCACGGGCGCGAGGGACTCGGAGTCCTCGGCGCCGCTCTTTTGGAGCCCTCCATGGTGCCGTTCGACAAAGGCTCGCACCTCCGTCTCCAGGTGGAAAGCATCGATCCCCGTATGCTTATGGCAGAGCTGCAGTATAAACTCGTGCCGGTCCGGAAGTGGCATCGCGACAAACCGCCCCCAGTCGTCCTCTGTTAATGAATCAAGCACATCCTGCAGCTTGCCCGGTAGGCCGTCGCGCAGCGCCCAAAACTGAAGCCGGCCGCGCGCGCCCGGCGTGCCGCCTTCCCTATGCCTCACTTCTCGTTCCACCTTAACTGCGGCCACCGTTCTTTTGGCGAGCCTGCCGCGGCTAATATTCTGAATCTTCTGCGCGGCCTGCTGTCGTTCCTCCTTCTCCTTGCGCGCCTTCTTGCCTCGCACCTTGGCCTGCACCTTGCTCGCCGCCGCGCGCTTCTGCTGGCTGCTCCCCACGCTCTTGGCAGCCTTCTGGCGGTAGTTAACCTCCTCCTCTTCCTCCTCCTCCTCCTCCACCTCAGCCTTTTGGCGCTTTGCCTTTGGTGGCGGTGGCGTCACCTCCGCCGTACCAGTCGGTGCCGGTGGTGGAGGCGGCGGCGCCTCCTCCTCCTCTTCATCAAAAGTCTCGTCAAACACGCAAGCGGCCTCATCCTTCCAGACAAAGGTCATCATGATGACGTTGCCGTTGGCGTCCGTCACCGGGTACGATACGGTCACTGTTCCAAAGAGCATCCACAGGAAGGCCGCGTACTCATGCCCGCTGATTCCCGCCGTCCACGTGTCTGCAAGCTCAAAGAAGGCGTCCATAAAGCGCTTGCGTGAGAGGGTGGGCGCGCCTTTCGAGTCGTTCTTCCAGTCCTCGGCAATCGTCTTCTCCGCATCCACTGGGTCGAAGTTCTTGATCATGACGCGGTAGATGCGGCGCAGCATGATTGCATGCCCCTCCTGGTGTAGCTCGTTAGCATTTGGATCGCCTCCCGAGTGCAAGCTGCGTTGTGCGGCCTCCCAGAAAGCTTGCAATGCCTCGAGCACGCGCCGGTCGTGCCGGAGCTTCTGCCGCTCACGCATCTTCTCTTCCGTGGCCAGGCTGGCGTCGCCCTGCTGCCACATCTCGAGCTTCTCAAGATCCGCCTCCGACTCTACGACGGTTGTGACTGTGCCGCTCGCCATGCTCTCCTCTTCGGCGGTAAGCGCCTTCTTCACCTTTGTATCGAAGCCCAAGGAGCGCAGGATGGCTTCACCGTGTTTCGCACCCGCGCGAAGCTTGGCCATGTACCGGTCGTGGTTTGAGCTTTTTGTTTCACTCTTGCCCCAGGCGGCCAAGGCGCCCTTTCCTCCAAGCGCGACGCTAGACGTCAGCCGGCGCTTCATCTTAGCGAGCGACCGTGCAAAGTTTGAGACCTTATGCCATCGCAGGCCCGCCTTTGATACTGGGCGAGGGCCAGCACCTGAAGCAGCAGTGGCGGCGGCAGTCGCACCCTGTTGGCGTGCTGGACCCATCCTTCGGTGTGCAAGCCTTTCCACACGAAAAGATCTGCGGTGTCACCTCTGACGAGCCGATTGGAGGCAAACCTCTTGCCACTGCTGAAGTCTCGTCGAGCGTACTGCCGCCCGTGTCGTCCGCGTGGTCTTGTCGTTGCGGACGCGGCTCACCGTCGCAAAATAGAACGACAAGGCGACTTCAAAGAAACGCTACCGGTACAGTACTGTACCGGTAAAAAGACAACGCTACCGGGTACCGGTCAACTTTCGCACTCGCGTTCATGCGCGTTGACACGACCTCTTCGCTACTGGTCCTATTGCTTGGAGCCCTTTCGCTTTTGGAGCTTTGGTCAGTCCCTTCTTTCGAAGAACGCCCGTGCGCTCGACGTGTGTGGTGACTTTATACTTATTTGAGATGTGATGGCCAAAGGCTCCGCTCGGTGGACCGCCTACCCGCTACCGCGCATCCACGCCGCGGAGGCGGTTGCCGGTACATCGAGCGAGTTGCCGAGATCGCTGTTCGGCGCATGTGTTTGGCATTGACCGGAGACCGTGTCAAGGGGAGACCGTAAGTGTAAGTAAGTAAGAAAGTGGCAGCGTACAGACGTGGCGAGGGGGATACCCAGGCATACAGGGCATGTCGTGTACGGTGTTATTGACCCATGACCGGAGACCGATATTCCCGATGTTCAACTTGAAGTTCAACATGATGTTGTATAGAATTTTCACATTTCAGAGACGCTCGCACATCACGGTGGTCTAGTCCAACTGGTTACGTGTCCTCGTGTCGACCGGGCCGGCGGTACCTCTAAATCCCACCGGTCGATGAATCGCTTGCGTTTTGTGTGTTCGCACGTGTCGACCAATGATCTATGATGTCGGACAGTGTTCGTGGAAGAGCGATGTAAGCGTGACGAGTGTTAATGAAGTGTGTATCATGCCGTGCAAGCCTTCATCTCCGCAATTGTCACTGCTCGAATTCTTGACTACTCTTTGCCGCCACGAGTGCGTTCAACACTCGCAGCGCGCGTGCTCGTTGGATTTTGAGCATAGCTCTCTGCTCCTCGAGTGCTGCTATGCCGCCATCCTGGGCTGCGCCACCGCCACCGCCCGTCTCATTGTCCTCGTCGTCCTCCTCATCAGCAGCATCAGCATCAGCAGCAAGCTCCTTTCTTGCAGCCACCCGCGCCTCGAGAGCCAGCTCATCCTTCTCAGCACTGGTTGCGACCTGTTTCGCCTGCTCGATAGTCTTGGTGGCAGTTCCTTCGGGCAGCGTCTGCAGGTAATTGAGCA
This sequence comes from Chrysochromulina tobinii, assembly GCA_001275005.1. Lineage (NCBI taxonomy): Eukaryota > Haptophyta > Prymnesiales > Chrysochromulinaceae > Chrysochromulina > Chrysochromulina tobinii. The sequence continues at coordinate 31,258 of JWZX01002932.1, forward strand.
GATGCTTGAACGAGTCCCGAGAGACTCGATGACTGTGAGGCCATCCCTTGAGCAAGAATGTCTGACGAGACTTGCTAAACTTCCAAGTCGCATTAGGCTCCTTCCGAACCGCCCACTGCTCAAGGTATTCACTTGCAGCAGCTGCGGCTGCACCGCCAGCCGTTGCCGCTGAGGCTGCAGCATCTGGCTTGCGCGCTTTGAGCTTCTTCTTGCGCCGTTGCTTTGCCTTGACAGATCCTTTACCCATCGGATCGTTCGTGTATGAACACCTGTCGCTCTTGGTCCGGAGGCTGCTCAGAAGCCGGACGACGTGCGCGCGGAGCCTGTGTGGACGGCTCTTGCCACGCGGCAGCACGACAGAGCGTCGCCTTGGGCGGATTGCGAAAACAAGCACGTCAATGACGACTGCGGGACTAGGATTTTGTGCTTGAAAAGCACTATGGGTGTTCCAGCACGTGTGATCATTTGTTCAGCCATGGCGCGCACACTCTGGAAATGCAGCGTCATTCCCTACTGCAATTCCCTACCCTACTCCAGGTCCACGCGGCACCTCAGCGGCGTCGCTACTGCTGGCCTTCCCGGCCACCCTGGCATTGATCGCCTCCACCTCGGCCGCGCGCTCCACTGCGGCCTGCTTCTCCTTCTTGAGCCTCTTCGTCGACGCAGCCTTGAGCAGCGAGTTGATCTGATCGGCTTCAGCTTTCGTCTTACGGAGCTTTTCAAGAGTCCGAGCTCCCTCCTTCTCAGCTGCGGCCATCTTGGTGCCCTCGATCATTACAGCTGGATCCATGGCCGTCCAATTGATCTTCTCGCCCGTCGCAGCTGCCTTCTCCATCAGATCTGCCGCCTGCTGCCGCGCCGCCAGCCGCGCCACTTCCAGTTCGGCGGCTGCCTCCGCAGATTTAGCAGCTTTTTGGGCTGCGGCCCTCGCAGCATCGGCTTGAGCCGCCTCTTGGGACGTCCTTTCAACGGCCAGCGCCTCGGTAGCCGCCACAGCGGCGGTCACGCGCGCTTCGTCGTCAGCACGCTCCACCGCTTTGTCAGCACGCTGCACCGTTTCGTCAGCACGCTCCACCGCTTTGTCAGCACGCTGTACCGTTTCGTCATCACGCTGCACCGCTGCCCGCTCCGCTGCCGCGCGCTCCACAAGTGCCTGTTCTGCCGCTGCGAGCTCTGCTGCTGCCTTCTCTGCCACCTCTTGCTCCGCCGTGACCTGCTGCACAGCTACTCTCTCTGCAGCCGCTCGCTCCGCTAGCGCTCGTTCCGTCGCCGCCTTCTCTGCTGCCGCAGCCATCTCTGCTGCCGCCGCCATCTCTGCCGCCGCAGTCTTCTCTGCCGTCGCCGCCTTCGCTGCCGCCGCCTTCTCTGCTGCCACCTTCTCTGCTGCCACCTTCTCCGCTGCCACCTTCTCTGCTGCCGCATCCTCTGCTGCAGCATCCTCTGCTGCCGCCTGCCGCGCGGCGGCCCTCTCTGCCGTAATGCGCTCGGTCTCCTGCCTCTCCGCCTGCTGCTTCTCCGCAGCAGCCCATCGCGCCTCCTGCTCTGCTGCCTCCACGCCCATGGCTGCTTTCGCCGCCTCCATCGCAGCAGCGCTCAAGTTGGGAGGCACATACTCTCTGGGAACGTATGGCTCAGCACGGCTCGGCGTCTGTGTCGGAGCTGCCGAGGGAGGAGCAGACGGAGGAGGCGCACATGCGGGAGGCGCGACCAGCGAGGCCTCCGCATCAACGTCCACCTCAGCTACCTCAGCTGCAGCCTTGGCCTCCGCCGCCGCCTCGGGTACGGGCGCCGCCTCGGGCGCGGGGGCCGGCGCAAAGGCCAAAGCAGCTGCTTCGGCCGCCACAGTATCGGTCGCCGCCGCCTCGGCCGCCGCTGCCTCGGCCGCCGCTGCCTCGGCCGCCGCTGCCTCGGCCGCCGCTGCCTCGGCCGCCGCTGCCTCGGCCACCGCCGCCGCCTGTGCAACATCTGCCGCCCGCACCTGTGCTTGAGCAGCGACCCGCGCCTCAGCCTCAGCCGCCGCCTTCATCTCGGCAACTTTGGCCCTATCAGCGTTGCCCCTCTCAATGGCTTGCAGCCTCGTGGCTGCCTCCTGCTGTGCACTCGCCTCCGCCGCCTCCGCCGCTGCTACTGCCGCCTGCGCCGCCTGCACCTCCGCGGCCGCCTTCTGCGCTGCCAACCGCGCGTCAGCCTCTTTTTGAGCCTTGAGCGCGGCAAGTTTGGCCCTATCCTTCTTGCCCCTCTCGATAGCCTGCAGCTTCGTGGCTGCCTCCGCCTCCGCTGCAACCCTCTCCGCCTCCGCTGCAGCCCTCTGAGCTGCGGCTGCCTCCGCTGCGGCCCTCTGCACCTGCGCTGAAATCCTCTCAGCCTCGGCCGCCGCAGCTGCCGCCGCCTCGGCGAGGATTGCTTTCACGACGGCCTCCTCCTCATCGGCTTCCTGCAGGATTGCCGCCTCGTCGGCGTCCTCCTTCGCACGGTGCGCCGCCGCCCTGTCGTCGGCTGCGAGTCGTGCATCCACACGGCGCTTCGCCTCCAACTTGGCCTGTTCTAGGAGCTCCTGCTCCTGCTTCTCCCTTTCCAATCGCTCCGTGAGCAGCTGCTCTTCCTTCCGGTGGGCGCTCGCCTGCGCCGCAGCTTTCGCTGCCGCCGCCGCCGCCGCCACTTCCGCCGCCTCCGCCGCCGCTGCTGCCTCTTCCGCCGCCGCCAAAGCCGCCAAAGCCGCCTCCGCCTCCGCCTCCGCCTCAGCGATCGCCTTGGTTGCAGCTTCCGCTCTGCGATGCGAGTCCACATAACGAGCCCGAGTAGCGTTACCACGCTGCGTGGCCTGGAGCATGGTGGCCGCCTCGACCTCAGCAGCCGCACGCTCCTCGGCGCTGAGCTCGGTGATGGGTTGCCTCCGAGGCAGGGCCTCGGCGCTGGGCTCGCTGACGGACTGCGCGACGCCCCAAACCTCTTCGTACGTGGTTTCCCCCACCTCGGGCGGTGGGGGCGGCAATGCTGCTATGGGGGTTGAGGCGTTGGCGGCCGCAACGGCTGGCGGGGAGTCGGAAGACAAGGGTGCGCGTGGGGGCGGCGTCTCCTCGATAGGCTCCAGCGCCGCCGGCACTCGCAGCGATCCTGACAGTTCCGGCGGCTCCGTAACTGCACGGACACTCGCAGCGATCACCCCCTCCACCACGGCCTCTCCGGGGGTTTGAGGCCTGCTGACGGCCCGGAGACTCGCCGCGATCACCCCCTCCACCACAACCTCCGCAGGCGTTTTGGGCCTTTCAGCGGTCACTGCCTGGGCACTCGCAGCGATACCCCCCTCCACGGTCTCGGCAGGGGATGGGGGCCTGCCGCCGGTCAGGACGCTCGCAGCAATCCCCTCCTCCACGGGAGCGTACGGCTCGGGCAGATCTTGGCACAAATCTCGGACGCTCGCAGCGATCCCCTCCACGGGAGCGGACGGCTCGGGCAGATCTTGGCACAAATCTCGGACGCTCGCAGCAATCCCCTCCTCCACGGGAGCGGACGGCTCGGGCGGATTTTTGTACTCCACAGGAGCATAGGGCTCGGTGGGGGACATGGCGGGGGAAGAAGGCGCGGGGGTCTGTGCCGCCGACGGTGGAGCAGATGGAGGGGAGCCAGGGGGCGCGCCGATCGGCACGGCCTCGGCGCCAGAGCCCATCTCAACGATCGGCGCGGCTTCCGCGCCCGTCACGGCACCCGCGTTGTGATGGGCACCCGCGTCCTCATCCGGAACAGCATCGGCCGTCTCATCTGGCTGCACCTCGCCCCCCTCCTCCACCGCCTCCTCGTCCGCCTCCGCCACCGCTGACGCCTCGCGCGACACTGTCGCCCTTGCAACGGGCGCAGCCGACGGCGCAAATGCAAGCGCGGCGTCATTGATGGACGCCAAATCAATTTTGAAACTGATATTCACCTGTGGGGAGAGTCGAGCGCCGTGGTGAGCACTTGCATGCCAACGGCCACGTGGACGCCCAATCAATTTTGAAACTGATATTCACCTGGATCGGCGCGGGCGCCGCCGCTTCGTCGGCCAACCCCTCAGCCACCGCCCCGCGCACGCGACGGTCCACAGCCGCTGAGGGTGCAAAGACGGGCGCAAAGTAGTCTGCCACGTCCTCTGCCACCGGTTGGACTATGGCTAGCGACTTCGTCGGGCGCGCGTCGAGCTGCACGGCGACGGGCGGGGCGGCGGCGGGCGCAGTTTCTCTCAGGCTCTTGGTCCGTATAGGCGGCAGCCCTTGTTCCTTGCTGGCGAGGTGATGCAACTGACGCTCGAGGGGAGTCGGCGGTCCCTCAGATGAGCGAGTGAGTGGCACACGTCCATCTGCTTCCTTGAACGTCTTCGGAGGTTGCTGCCCATAGCATAGCTGCGGATGTCTACGAGTCACGCCGTGGTGAGCACTTGCATGCGGCGGCTTTGGACGGCTTCGGATCGGCGAGAGGCCCCCCGCACTTCGGCCAGGGCTGGAACCGCGGCTGTGGCTCGGGCTGGAGCCTCTCGATCGGCGGTTAGGGCTCGACCCGATCTCCCCGATCTCCCTCGAGATCTCCCCGTCGTCCGGCGGCGGGCGCGCCCGCGGCTGCAGCTGGCTAAGCGGCGTTGCGAGCTGGACAAGCTCATCCGTCGTGGGCGGAGGCAGTATCGGGCGCCGGGCGGGCGGGGGCACGAAGGGGGTGATGCAAGATTTGGGCTCGGGCGCCACGTGACGCTTGGCGAGCTCGACGGCAGATCGCGCTCTCGGCCGATCTCGGTCGATCTCGATGGCGGAGCTCCGGCTGAGGCCGCCGTTCTCTACGCTCACGCCGCCGCCGCTGCGACTTGCGCCTCCGTCCGCACCACCCCCGGCGCCGCCCTGGCTGCTGAGCTCTTGCAGCCGCATCAGGCGAGACAGGTTCGATTGCCGCCGAGTTGCCCACAGGCGTCGCTCCGCCTGTAACCGTCGAAGGTCGTGCTGCTCCTGCGACGCCGAGCTGCGTGCCGAGTTGGACATTCGGCTGGAGCGTGGCGTGGCCGAGGTGGCGGTCGAAGTCTCTCCAGTCCATGGCGAGCCCGGGGGTGGGTGCGGCGTGAGCGCTGGCGGGAGCGCCGTGGCGAGCGCCGAGGCGTCGTGGCGAGCGCTCGGCTCGGCGGACGCGAGGGCTCCTCGGGGCGAGTGCATTGGCAGCATGCGCGGCCGAAATGTCGCCCTCAGCTGCTGGTTGAGCTCCGCAAAATCGATGGAGCCCGACTCATTGGCATCCAACGACGTGAAGAGCTTGTCGACGACGGAGGCCGACGCCTCGTAGCCGAGGAACGAGAAGGCGCGCTCAAACTCATTGCGGGTGACGACGCCGTTGCCGTCCAGGTCCCATGACGTGAACAGGTCGATGACGCGCACGCGATTCACGCGCAGGAGCTCCTTGAGCTGCTCGGCCGCGGTCGCGTCGTCCACAGCGTCGAGCTTGATCGTTGAGTCAAGTGCCTGTCCTCGCTCGCCGTGTGCCGCCTGGCGTAGCGAGAAGTTGTAGTTGTGGTGGTTCAGGCCTTTCTTGCCGTCATTCTGCCCAGCCTCCTCCAAATGGCGTTGGTGGTAGGTTTTGGGGTGGTAGAAGCCCGGTTTGCCCGCAATCGGCTCGAGCTCAGCTAGAGCTGCCTCCCGCTCCCTTACTCTCTGGTCATGGGTCAGCTGTTTTCTCACGATGCGCGTCTCCACCTCCTTTGCTTTGACCGCGGTCTTGATGCGCTCCCACCGCTGCAACGCCGAAAGTTGATACTCCGCAGCGCGGCTCGAGGGCAGGGCGCCAAGCCCATGTGAAGTTCTCCACATGTGCGCGACGAGCAAACTTGACGCGCTCTCGCTGAACTGATCTGAACTTGGATCTGAACGTCCGCGCGGCGAGCTCGTGTCGAACTCAACGTCTCAAGTCTACCGTGTGTCCCGGCTCCCCCCGGTGTCTTTTTACCGGTGTCCCGGCTCCCCCCGGTGTCTTTTTACCGGTGCTGGTGGGTTTGGATGGTTGTGAGGTTCGTCAGTGTGATCCGTTAAATCCGTGTGCCCGTGTGCCCCCGTGCCGTGTGTCCCGTGCGTGTCCCGGCTTCCCCGGTGTCTTACCGTAAAGCGTTTTGAGGTGGTTTGTGAGATTCGTGTGTCTGTTCAGGCTCATAAACACCGGCCACCACCCGGGTGACGGGGGGTTTCCTATACAAATTGGGGGGGGTTTCCTATACAATACGTATCCTGATGTATCCTGCATGTATCCTGCATGT
>JWZX01002933.1:0-18657 GCA_001275005.1 Chrysochromulina tobinii
GTCGGAGCGGCCGGGCAGCAGCGCGGCGATCACGCGCCACTTGAAGCCATGAGTGTGCACGCTCTCGCGGATGAGAATGTCATCCGAGATTGTCCATTCCTTGCGCTCGGCGACGTTGCCCTTCTCGCTGAGCGAGGCCGCGGCGGCCGACGCCGCCGCCTTCTCGGCCGCCACGGCGGTGGGCGCGCTGGTGGGCGCGAGGGGGGTGGGCGAGAGGGGGGTAGGCGCGCGCGCGCGAGCGGAGACGCCCGCCACGACGCCCGAGGAGGGCATCTCGTTTGGCACGAGCATCTCGGGCTGCTTCGAATCGAAGCCACAGCTGAGCCCCAGGTCTCGGCAGGAGTGGACATTGTTCTGGGCGTGAGCCGTGCCAACTGCCGTGCCCTCCTTATTTGCGTCCTCGACAGCACGCGGCTCAAGCGACGAGGCCTCTTTGGCCAGCACCGACATGGGCGCGGCATCAGCATGCTGCACCGCATCCTCGACGGAGCCTACGAGCGACTCGCACGTGCGCTCGTCTTCCGGCTTGATCGAGCCGTCGGGGTCCAAATCCGAGAGCGCCGCGCGCGCCGCGCGCTGGCGCTTGTGCAACCGCAACCGTTTGGCCTGTCCAGGCGGGTAGGGGACGAGCGTGCCTTTGCTAGCAAACACGTTCACGAGGCCGTCCTTATCGATGTAATGTGGCTGCACGCGCGTGAGGTAGGGCTTTCTCGCGAGTCTCGAGTCCACGGGATCCTCCAGTAGCACGAAGGAGGGCGGCGTGCACTTGGCGGTCTGATTGATCACGCGGAATCGGCCGCCGTAACACGGCGATGCATTCCAAAAGCCTTCGGTGGTTCCATTGCCGGTGATCGGCGCGTTGGGCAGTAACACTCTGAGCCGTTCGGCGTCCACCTTCATGCCGTTATCGTGGCATGCGGGACATAATTTGTTCTTCAAGTGGTTGATGCCGATGACGAACCCCGGGGTGCAGAGGTGCGCGTCACCCCCACGTACAATGAATCCCCAGCACTCGTTGTCCGCGCCAGACATTGCGCGCGCGCGTACACGATGGTGCACTTGTCGGCGCGTCGATCGACGAGACCGCGCGATTGAGTTTGAGAGATGTTTAGAGTGGATATTTTTTCCCTTTTTTCCGTTCGGTTCGCGACGCGGTTTACGGGAGTGCATGCATACTATATGTAGGATTTGATCGTACTTCGAACACACTCTCGAATTTTCAAGGCGCCGAGTCTGGGTACTGGGAGGCATGCTGTTCGTTCAATCAGTAAGGTGGTCGTGGTTCGTGCTCTCCATCGCTTCATCGTGTGCAGCATCGGCGATCGGGCGATGTTCACACAGCACGCACGCTTCGGCTCGTCGTCGGCTCGTGTTGCGGGCGGTAGGGTGTAGGACCCCGGGGGTAACTGACTGACTGACTGAAAAAACGGAACGCACATCACGTCTCAGTGAGTGTATCGAATAAGAGCGTAGGGGAGACTCCTCTCCTTTCGTCAAGCCACCATGGTCCATGCCCCAACGCGCGACGGAATTACGTATTTCATATCGTTACGAATTACTTCAAAATGGCCACGGTGCAACCCGCACCTCCCTCGTTTTGGGGGGCGTCCTCAATCGAGGCGACCATCGGGTCCTCGAGCAGCAGCTCGCGCACGCGGCTCCGGAGGCTACCAGTGCCATGGCCGTGGATGACCCACAGGGAGCCCGCCGAGGAGGCGCGGTCGATAGCACGCCCAAGCTCAGTCTCGATCTCGCTTGGGCGCTGGCCGCGCAGGTCGAGCGTGTTCGACGCGAAGCGGATCTTCACACCGCCGCCGCCGCTGCCCTTCCCGGCTGCCTTGGCCTCCTTCGGCGGCGAGGGCGGTGGCTCGGCGCGCAGCACTTTGGTCACCTCCTTGAGCTTTACATTCATCTTGAGCCCGCCGTACACGACCGTGAGCTGGGTACCCTTTCGTGCGTCCACTGCCACAGGGTTCTCGCCGAGCCGCGGCACCAGCACGCGATCGCCAGCTGCGATGCTCTCGAGGGAGGGCCCCTCGGCAGCGGCGGCTGCGCCACCAGCCTTGGCAGCGTCAACCATCCCGCCGCCTCCCTTGGATCCGCTCGCTTTCTCTCCTAGCCGCGCAAGCTCCTGAGACGCCTGCTGCACGTCGCGCAGCGCGGCGGCCGCGCCGCCAGCGGAGGAGGCCTGCTGAGCGCGCTGCACCAGCTGCGCGATCGTGGCGCGTGCCGTCGTGAGCTCATTGGCCAGTTCGGCTTGAAGCTCGTCACGCAGCGTCTGTTCCTTCTTGAGCAGCCGCTCGCGCGTCTGGGTCGCCTCGCGCTCAGCAGCGGCGGCGGCACGCTGCTGCACGAGGAGCTGCTCGTTGAGCGCGCGCTGCTCGGCTTGCTGCTTCTGCAGCGCGCCGATGACCATCTCGATCGACGCGTCGCTTTCCTCAGACAAGAGGGCGCGCGCATCCTCCACCACGGCGGGCTGCAGCCCGAGCCGCTCAGCGATCGCGAGGGCATTCGACTTGCCCGGGATTCCCCACAGCAGCCGGTAAGTGGGCGCCATCGAGGCGACGTCGAACTCAACGCATGCATTCTCAAAACGCGCCTCGCCGTCCGCGTATTTGAGCGATTTGAGCCGCCCGTGGTGCGTCGTCGCGAGCGTGAGCGCCGCCTCGCTCGCGAGCGCGCGGAGCACAGCCATCCCGAGGGCCGATCCCTCTGTGGGGTCCGTGCCCGAGCCCACCTCGTCGGGAAGCACGAGGGCGCGCCCGCTCGCGGCGCTCGCGACGTTCATGATGCGCCGCATGCGCGCGACGTGCGCCGAAAAGGTCGAGAGCGACTGGACTATGGACTGGTCGTCGCCAATGTCCGCAAGGACTGACTCGAAGCAAGGCACACGCACCCGGCCGTCAGCGGACGTGTCGGCGCACAGCACGCGCAGCCCGGCCTTGGCCATGAGCGCTGCCATTCCGAGGGTCTTGAGGCACACGGTCTTGCCGCCCGTATTGGGGCCGGTGATCACGACGGCACGCACCGACGGGGGCACGCAGATGTCCATCGGTACCATTTGCGACGCGTCCGGCGCTTTGCTCGTGTCACGCCAGACGAGGAGCGGGTGGCGCAGCGCCGGCAGCACAAGCCCGCGCGGATCGAGCGGCTCGCAGAGCGTGACGGGGCGCCCATCGAGACGCGCCGAGTAGCGCGCGCGTGCGGCGGCGAGGTCCACGCGCGTCACAGCCTGCTGCAGCGCGAGCAGCTCGTCCGACATCTTCGGCGCGCCTATGCGCTGTGAGAACTGCTTGCGGATGGCACGCTCGATGGCAGCCTCCTGCTTGGCGAGCTGGCGCAGCTTGGTGTTGGTGGGCTCGAGGGCCTTGGGCTCAATGAACAGGGTGGCGCCGCTCGCTGAGACATCGCGCACCGTCCCCGGCACCTCGTGCTTGCGCTTGGCCACCACCTGCAGCACGTACCTGTCCTCCCTCATCGAGACCTGTGTGCTCGCGAGCGAGTCCGCTTTGAGCTGGATGATCCGACCAAGCTCGCGCCGCGCGGCGGTCGCGACCTCGCGCCTCGCAAAGCGCAGGTTGCCGAGCGCGGGGTCAGCCGAGTCGCGCACGCTCCCGGTCTCGTCAAATGCCTCCGCAATCGCCAGCCGCAGAGCCGCCTGCTCCGGGATCGCGTCAAAGAGGCTCGGCAGCACATTCAGCCCGGCGGATCCGGAGGCGGCACCAGTGTACCTCTCGGCCGCCTCCTCGGCCGCCGAGCTGCCCGCCCTGAGCGTCCGTAGCAAATTGGAGGCGGCGAGCAGCGACTCGCCCACGCCGACGATCGACTCGCCATCGAGCTCGCCGCCCTTCTGGGCGTAGCGGACCAATGGATCGATGTTGATGAAGCTGCGCAGGTCGATCGGCTTGGCGAGCACCTGCTCCAGCGTCCACATCTCCTCCGTCTCGATATGCAGCAGCTCGCTCGCCTCTCGAGCCAGGCGCACAGGAAGCCCCGCCTCGAGAATCTCCCGAGCGGCACCAGTATTCGCGAAGGTGGCCACCTGCTGCGAGAGGCGTGACCACTCGAGCAGCTCGAGCGTTGTTGCCATCGGGTCATCGACTGGAGGCGGCGCGGGTGCATCCGCTAGCACTGACTCAGGCTCTGGCAATGTGGCTCTCGGCACGGCCGTTTCCTCGGCGGCGTCTATGCTCAGCGAGAAGAGATGCAGATGCGAGCGAGCAGCTGAACTGCTTGCAAACGTGACAGGCTGGCGGAGCACTAGTGCGAAAAGGAGGGCGCCGACAAGGTTCCACATGACGCTCGTGTAATGTGGAACCTTTGGAAGTTTCGTGCGTGCTTCGTACCGGTAAAAAGACACCGGGACAAGTCGATAGCGTGACGACCGAATCCGCGGCCGACTCAACGGCCGCAGCCCCGGAGCCGACCCCTCCTCGCGGCCTCGACTCGGAAGAGGCCGCCCTCTGCGAACCCAGCCCAGTATGATTAAACGCAGTGACGCGGCCTCGCCTTAATGAAATCCCAACCAACAGCGACCAGTTCTGGTGTTTGGCTGGATCGTGTTCTTTCTTAACGCCGAACGACAGAGTGTGAACGACATTTATAATGGCCGCAGGTCGCGTCGCAGCCATCGCGACGTTCGAGGATCCGTCGACGCTGAGTATCAAGGAGCTGAAAGCGATCCTGGCACATAACGGTGTGGACTCGTCCGGCTGCCTCGAAAAGCGTGATCTTGTAGAATTGCTCGAGCAGGCACTGCCTGCCAAGCGGCAGAAGATTACGCCGGACACGTCCGCAGTATTCATCGCCTCGACGCCGCGGCCGTTTCATACGATTGCGCAGTTGCACTCCGCACACCTCTCGCGCCTACTTAGCATCTTACCGCCAGAGGAGCGCCGACCCAAAGAGCCAAATCCTCAGCGGCTGTGCGATGAGCACCGGGTGCCGCCTGTGGCCGGGCATCAGCTGCGAGTGTGCACCTATAACTTACTGGACGACGTACGCGTGGAGATGGGGCACGGCGGCATCCACGCCGTGTGGGACATGCGACGCATCAACGTGCTGCGCTGCCTGCTCGCCATAGACGCGGACATGTACCTGCTGCAGGAGCTCAATGCAAAATCAGTCGGCTTCTTACGCGCCACTCTCGGACCCGAGTATACTCTCGTGCCCTTCTCGGAGACGGCGGGTGGTGTCGGCATCATGTACCGCGCCGTCCCGCCGCCAGCCGACGCACGCCGAACCGTTTACCTGACACCGGCTGGTGCATCCTCCAAGCGAAAATTCTATTCGCCTTCGGAATCTGCAAGCGAACGCGTGCGCCCGGGTTCTTGCATGGGCTTCGCCATTCACGTACCGCTCTTGGTGCATGGCCTTACACCCACGGCCGCGTCGATGCCCGCTGCGGTCGGTGACTCATCAGCTACCCCGCCCGCCACCCCCGTCCCCCATGCCGCCTACGGTGTCGACCAGCCGCTACAGCCGTTTCGGATCGTGGCGTCCTCCACGCACCTGACACCCACGGACAAGAATGGCCACTTGCAGTCGTGTAACCGCGAGGCGCGCTACTTTGGTGCAGCGCTTGGGCGCGACCTGCTGCGCTTGCCGGCTGCGCACGGGCACTGTCCAATGATACTTGGAGGCGATTTCAACGCGGGTACCCATGGCAAGCGAGCGACCGCCAACCCCGGCAGCGGACCACCCTCGCTGCACGCCGAGCTCACGCGCGCGATGCAGCGGCGGCCAGAGGGCCGCTCGCCCGACTCAGATGACGAGTGGCCCGAAGACTCGTGCGTCGCCAACGACGATCAGGCGCTGCGCTGGCCGCCGGCTGGGGAGGTTACGCTGGCTCGCGATCTCTTCCGCGATAGCAAGCTGCGTGAGCGTGAGTTTGGAGGGCTGCAACGTGGCTCGACGTGCCACTCGGCCAACCTGCAAAACTTTGAAGGTCGGCTGCAGGGCGTGGCGGCACGCGCCGCCAACGAGAAGTGGCACGAGACGTGGCCCAAGGGAGAGTGCACGGACGAGGGGCACATTGACTGGCTGCTCGCGGGCACGGCGCACGGCGACAAGACGCAGCCGCAGCTGCGCGCGCGACGAGCGCTCGTCTGCACAGAGCGGCTCTGCGCGCCATTGCCACCGCACCAGCCTTCACACCTCGTCGGGCCGGGCGGCGACCGCATTCCCAAGGGTGGCGCTGTCTTCCCTTCCGACCACTATCCGGTAGTTGTGGACCTCGAGCTTGATCTCGATGCGCCAGTGCCCGCCAACCCGTTGCTTCCACGCAGGGTTGCATGATCGCAGAACAAATCATGAGCAGCGCGGGCGCGCCGTTGACCTCCAGTAACTTTCGCGCGACACCCGGCCGCGTGTCACGTTAGCCGTTTCGTTTTCTAATAAACTCACGCGTTGGTTCAACCGCTACAAACCGGATCCCCCGCATAACGTAACTCCGAAACTGCCCAGGCGGCACGTAGCGTAGCGCTTGACGCAATACCTAATTCGTCCCGTAACCGATCGTCGTCCTCGCGCCTCTACTCAAGACTGTCAAAGAGACGTCGTTCCTGGATCCTGCGTGCGACCGACCGGCATCTCGGGCTCCGCGACAAAGACCCTCGATGCGGAGGCCGCATCGTAACGGATCCGGATGGCTGTGGGGAGCGGGGGAGCGGCTCGAATGATCTCGGGCACGGTCGGTTTGCAACCTGCGCTCGACGTCGCGCCCGGGCCCTCGGCCTCGGCAGCGAGCTCCTTCGCTGCACGCGACGCGAGGTACCTTTCACGTGCGACGGACACCTTGACCTGATCGGGTACGTCTGGCACGCAGATGTCGATGAGGACACGCGCGAGGATGAGCACCTTGACTGCGACGAGCACGCACACCCATTGGGCAAGCTCGGGCCTTAGCCTGGGCAGGTGCACCGCGAGCTGCTCGAAAAAGTCGGTAGTCACCATCAGGTAGAGGAGGTTGACAAGGATGGCGGCGTATGAGAGGGCCTTGATCGCGACGCGCCACGGGCCGATGTCCTTCGCCGCTTGCGCGGGGATGCGCCGCGCGACGAAGAGCAGCTTGAACGCGTCTGCGCGCACCTCGACAAGGTTGTTGACTAGCGCAAGCAGCGGCGCGATCGGCAGCACGATGGAGAACATGAGCACGTACCCGTACTGGATCACCAGCTCGTTGTACTCGTAGAAGGTGGCTCCAAGCCCTCCCTCTTCAGACTTGGGAGGCGCGCGCTCGTACTCGGCGATCACATCGAGCATCTTGCTCAGCTCGTCCTGCCTTAACTGCTCCTCGGGTTCCAGTGTCACACTGCCGGTGTTCGTGTTGACCCTGCCCATTTCTCGTTTGCGCTTGCGCGCGCAGCGCGCAAGCTCCTCGAGGTCGAGGGGGCCGTCGGACGGATTCGTCCGATCAGCCCGTTTCTTGCGCTGGCAGCAGCAGCACAGGCGGGCGAGCACGTCGTCTTTCAGCCCCTTATTTTTAAGGGCGACTGTCAAGACCTCGGTCAACTGCCCGATGGCGATGTTGACGAGCAAGATCGAGAGCAGGAGCGCCCTAAGCTCCTCGGAGCACTGACGCACATTCTCGTCAGCCCATTCCGGCCGAGCGCTCTCCGTGTAGCATCGGTGCAGCTCGATCCCAAACAGCCGGATCCCAAACGGCTTGAGGAAGCAGATGTAGATCGGCTGGAAGTAGCAATTGATGCATTGGAACGTGAAGAGCTTGATGGTGAGGTGAGTGCCGAAGTTGAACTCGAGCCGGTAGTTCTCGAGCGTGGTGAGCCAGAGCGCGATCGTGCGCCAGAGGGTATTGAAGATCATGATCATCAGCGCGTTCGCCACGCTGTAGATCAGGCTGCCCTGCCCGCCCACGCGGTCAGAGTGCTCCTGGAGGAGTGCCGAGAAGAACTGCATCAGGAAGATGCACACGATACATGCCAGTCCCATCAGGGCAAGGGTCACATACGAGCGCATCTGGCGCCGCCGGCGCATGCGCAGCGGGAAGTACTGATCTCGAGGGTGGGCCGACGAGGCGGCAGTGGTGTCGATGGCTAAGGTGGCGACGGCGGTATCGAGGGTGCTGTAGGGGGGGGCGGCGGCACTCTCGTCCATGATCGCCGGAGACACAGCAGCACCCTCGACCCTCGCGCTCCTTCTGGCGCGCTCTTGCCAAAGCTGATCGCGCTTCCACTCGGCGTCGGTTTGTTGATCGAGCGTAACGAAGAGCTGCTCTTCGGTGTAGAAGCCCTCCCGTACTCCGAGGGCTTTAAATCGGCTGTTGATCGCCGACGGCTGGCCCGAGGCACTCGACGCCTCCCCCCACTCGGTCGCAAGGATCGCGGCTCGCCGTTTCCACAACTCTTCAAAAAGAGCGCCCCACACAATGATGAAGAGGCCGAAGCCAGCCATGAGCATCGCACGGTTGAACCGATCGATCGCCTGCTCGTGGGCGGCGTGCACGCCTTGCCCATTCTCGACCCCGGTGACGTTGGCGGTGACGTTGGCGGTGAAGTTGGCGGTGAAGTTGGCGGTGACGTTGGCTTGGAGGCGGCTGTCGTAGAAGAAGCGATCGGAGAGGAACAACGCGAGCCCAACGAGAGCTGGCAGCCAGAGCATACGCGTGTACATCGAGACCCACGCAAAATAGAGCGTGAGCTGTGCGCCCGAATAGCTGTGAATGGCGAGGAGCGTCGAGCTGCGCAGCGGCAGCACGCCCGCGCAGCTTTGAACGAGGAAGCGGTCTCGGATCCCGGACACCTCGTCGTCATCATGGACGTGCACGAGCTCGAGCATCCGTCCACACAGCTTGAGCTTGGACAGATTCACACCCGCGCCACCCTCGGCCATGGGCGCCTCGAGCACCGCCTGCAGCAGCCGCTGGCGCGTGGCCGATTGGAACGCAGGGAAGACGGTGGCGCTCGCGATGCGGTACTTTGTGAAGACGCCCTTCAAATTTCGGAGGCGAAGCTTGCGATGCTCCGCCTCCTGCTCGAGACGTGGGAAGCGCTCCGCCTGCCTCAATCGCTCCCGGTGCGCCCGTAACTGAGCAGGCGTCCGTTGTTTGCCCAACGGCGGCGGCGGCGGCGGCTTGGCGTGAAAGATGGTCTTGATTGAGCCGACACAGAGCAGTATGCACCGGTGGTCCGAGCAGATCTCAAGCTCTCCTGCCTGCTCGGCCGCCGCGTCCGCCTCGGGCAGCAGCTTGAGCACCTTGCACCCCAGGCCCGCGGCCAATACGCGGCGCCTCAGCTCGGAGGCGAGCCACGCGGCCGAGCTGCAGCGGCCGTGGCCGCTGCCATCCGCCGCCTCGTCGGAGTCGGGAAGCTGCAGCGCTTGCCTGAGTACGTGCTCGGCTTTGTGGTCGTCGGCATCGTAGTCCATCGGGAGCACGAGGATGAGGTCCCAATCTGCCGACACCCATGACAAGTCTGGTTGAGCAGAAGCGATGGTACGGGTATCGCGCTTCGCGATGGCTGACTGGTGTGGGAGTGTCTCCAACTTTACCACGGTCACATCCGCAATCCGCCTCGATACGACGTGAGAAGCGGCACCCACGGATTTATGAATTGGAGCTGCCCGATGGATGACAGTACTTTGGCGCTGCTCGATGGATGACTGAATTGGAGGTAGTGGAGCCAATCGACCAGCGGGCGCTGGCGGCAGCGCTCTAAAGTCCCACGCGGTCGTGCCGGTCGCGGCGTGGTAAAAGTAAGGGGTGCCATCGGCACGATGGTAAGTCTCCCACCCTGCCGGGAGTGCGAGAGCCGGCTCCAATTCCTTGTCAGAGCCGATTCCAGCTGCGGGGTCGACCTTGACGGTCTTAGAGTGGGACCCGATCGAGAAGACGGTTGACATGCGGACGAGAAGAATACACGCCAAGACGGCGCGTCGCCGCACGAGTGACGACTCCCTCGTTTGATTTTAGGAAATAAATTAAGCGCAGGCCCTCTTTTAATGAATAACCTTCAGGTTATCAATGCCTCCCGCGCTCTGCCGCGTGGCTGCGCCTCTCGGGCCACACCAACTCACGTTGGGCCATTAGTGATATGGCATATGCGCGCGCGCGTGGCACAAGGTAGCGGTGCCGGTACGACTCCGGACTCCCCATCCAAATCATCGCTCATTGCGGCCCCAGTGCGCCGGTGGCGGTGCTAGCCTGCTTGCTGGCTACATGGGATCGCATCGAGCCAATCGTGCGATCCGTGGACTCCTATTGTAGCTCATATGCTCATTCGCCCTCAGCATCCTCTGGCACGCACTCGCCGAGCACACGGTTGCCACTGACGTTCTCTGCCTCGGCACCTCCCGCGACGCCGCCACTGCCAAAGAGCGAGTACTTGTTGGCCGTCGTGTGGGACTTCGACGGCCGCTCGGCCAAAGTCCAGTTGCACTCCTTGCAGTGGCTCACGCAAACGCCGTCGAGCCACGTGTCGATAGAGCGGTAAAAGATGCGGATGTTGTGGCAGGCATGGCCGTAGGTGCGAAAGCTCTCGTGCATCGCCACGCCTTTGAAAGAATCTGGGTCCGTCGAGCGCGAACCGATGGTCATCTCACCGTTCTCACCGCCGAGAAAGACCTCAACGTGGACTAGATTATGTTTTCTCGGTTTCTTTGTAGGGTCATTGTACTCCGCCGCCCAGAAGATGAGGTCCCCGGGGCGCATCTCCTCAACTCCGCTCAGCGCCACAGGCAAAGTGTCGAATTGGTAGCTCTGGTTCCAGTGGCCAATCGTGAATCCAAAATCATCCTTCAGGTCGAGAACGCAGCGGCGAACCAAGTTGCAGCAATCGAGGTACATCGGAGCCTCGCTCACCGCGTACTTTTTGCTGTAGGGCACGCCCAAATAGCTGCGCACCTGCGCAACAAATTTGAGGCGCAGAGCATCTCGTTCTTCCTGTGACCTCTTGGGCTTCCGAATGGCCGCATCGGCGGATGCGAGTCGGCCCTGCGCGTCTATCCGGTGCTGGCGCATTCTCGCGAAGCGCTCCTGGAGTGACTCGCCCTTGGCAGCGGAATTGCCTTTGGAATTGCTTTCAGAGTCGATTTCGACCAGCATGTGGGAATGGGATGGCTCCGTCAGCGGGGGACCGCGCTATCGGTGGTTTGAAGTCTCGCCCACAGCCGCGACAGTTGAGCGAGCGGTGGCTCGCTGTGAACGGGTGTGAAACTGGTCGATATTACAAGGAGCAAGGAGGCGCGCCTCACGATCGAGCGTCATTTCCTCCACGTTGGGAAGCGTGATGTTAGCCAGCATGTCTCGGTGTGAGCGTTTGCGGTCTGGCTCTGGGCTAGGAATAAATCGAAAACGCCTATCATAAGTAATTCCTATACACCTTATGACTTTTCGTCCGCCCACTCTTTCCTCCCCTGTTTGACCAACTTCATACACCCCACATGTACCGTAGCTCGCCGGTACCGGACCCCAAAGATATCGTATACAAGCCCACAGTTCTTCGGACCGCAGCTTGAGAGCGGGAAAACAGGTCATAACAGGTCATCGGGTGCATGATCGAGTGCATGTGTGTATCTGCCCCTCTCAAACCGTTCCGAGGGCTCTGCGCCGCTTACGCGCCGCTCGCATGCGCAAGGCGAAGAGCAAGTTGCTCGTCAGCATCGCGCCAGCAGTCAGAAGCAGGGCTGCACTGTTGCTGTGCGCCGCGGCGACCGTGCCAAGCAGCACGGGCGCGATCACAAAGGTCAGGTCCTGAACCTGAGTGCCGAGGGACGTCTGCGCCCCTCTCTTATCCTCCGAGGTGAGGTCGGACGTGAGCGCGGTGGCAGCAGCGGTCAGCATCGCCTCACCGATGTCCCATGCCGCCATGCAGACGTAAAAATACAGCTTGGACTCCGCCCACGGCAGCGCTCCGATGGCCAGCGCGGAGATGGCGGAGCCCGCAGCGATGATGGGCGTGCGCCCCACTCGATCAGCGAGCAGCCCTCCGATGGGCGCGCTGACGAAACCAAGCAACGCGATGAGGGAGAACATGATTCCGAGGTCTCCCGCGCCGGCGCCCCACACGGCCGCCGCATGCAAGGGGAGCACAGTGAGCCATGCGCCCCAGCCGACGCACAGCCCGAAGCGCAGGATCAGCAGGGCTTGCTGCTCGGGGCGCACGAGCAACGCTCGAAAGCTCGCCATCGCACTCGTGACCGCGATCTTGACGCTATCCCCGCGTGTGCTCGGCCGCAGCAGAGCGCGCAACCCAACACCCTCTGCGGGTGGTCGTGTCTCAGGCAGTCGCGCATACAGTGGCACCGAGGCGGCGAGCACGGCCGAGACAATGAAGAATGGGACCGACGCGCTGCCGCACCTTTCGGCGAGCAGCCCTCCGCACGCCGGGCCAGCCGCGAACGCGAGCATCATGGCCGCCTGAACCGTGCCAAGCAAAAAGCCCTTGCGCTCAGGGAACTTGTCGACCACATCGTAGAGGTACGCAGTCCCCGCGGACCCTGCCCCAGCCGACCCGGCGCCAACGAGCAACCGAGGAGGCAGCATCGTGGCCAGCGAAGAGGCGAACGCAGTGCCGAGTACCCCGATGGCTTCGACAGTGGTCCCGATGATGAGCAGCGGCTTGCGACCGATGGTGTCAATCAGGGAGCCGAGCGGCAGGTTGAGCACGAGCCTTGCGACGGATGGCATGGCGACGATCAGCCCAACGCCGGAAGAAGTCATGCCGATCTGCGCGGCATAGGCCGGCAGCATCGGGATGATCATACCGATCGCCATCTGCAGCATCATGCCTGTGCCGCAAATAATGGCCAGCTGTGAGCGTGACTGCGCGTCCAGCAACGGCGACACAGGTAGCGGCGGAGGAGGTGAAGGCAGCTCTGAGGCGAGCGGCGACAGCGGAGGTGAAGGCTGCGATGTGGCCGTCATTTGTCGCAAGTGCAACAGGCCTGCACTCCTCGTGGACCTCATGTAGGGCAGCGCAGAATTTGGCGTCGGCGAGCACACCATGCGCGGCGTGAGCACTCTGCGCGCTAAAGGCACTTGCGTTCGCCCCGTCGCGCTCGCGACCATGAACACTATCGAACGCCGCATCATACAAGTAAGCGAAAGTTTCGACGAAGCTTCCACGCCACAGCTGTCACGATATCGTCTAAAAACGGCACTGAGAGTATACAGTCAGTTCGAACAGTCAGTGAATCAGTTTCGTCGCGGTCCCCCCGCGCTCACCACCCGCGGTGTAACGGACTCGCCCAGCCAGTCACAGTCAGTTTCTTCGCGGTCCCCCCGCGCTCAACACACATCGGTCAACAACACCGTCTCAAAGGACGGCTCCGCTCCCCTCGGTCAACGCAAGTACACTGAGTACTCGCTCTCGCTCGGGCTCCTCATTTTCGCCCGACCGAGTCTCCGCCCCGTGTGCTCACTCTTACTGTAATCTCGCTCAGCAGTCTTTCTCAGTTCGCGCGCTCACTCTCTGTGTGCGCCTCTCCTCTCCCGGCGCCGTCCCGTCGGCGTCTCCCGCGGCGTCCTCCTGAGCGCCCTCCTCGTCCTCTCCCGGCGCTTCCCCGCGCCTCAGCAGCGCCAGCCACGGCAGGCGTGACAGCCGCCGTCTCCGCCTCCTCGGGCGCGCTCGCAGCGTCGCATCTGTCGGTGGCCACAGCCGCGGTGGCGTCTGCAGCTGGCGACGGCGGGCCCTCTGGCGCATCCCCGGCGCCAGCGCCGCCAGCACTCCTGCCGCCGGTGATGCCAGCAGCCCCGTTGCCAACCTTGGAACGCCCTCCCGTGCGCACGCGCACCACACTGCAGGCGGGCGCCTTCGCGGGCGCCGTCGTGGGCGCCGTCGCGAGATGAAGAAGGACGAGCAGATGCTCGAAGCCCTTGGCCTTGGCGACAGCGTGTGCGGTCTGGCCACGCTCATCCCGCAACCCAACGTCACATCCGTGGGCGAGGAGCACCTTGACGAGTTCCGCCGGTGCGCCGAGCCGCGCCGCGATGTGCAGCGCGGACTGCTGGTACTTGTTCTGTGCGGACGGGTCGAACCCCATGGCGAGCAGCAACCGAACACACTCGAGGGAGCGCGAGATGACCGCCGCATGCAACGGGGTGTACCCGTCATGGTATACGCGCCGCGAGGCTGCGCAGGCGCTCGGCATGGCGCCCGGTCGAGGACACACATCGCACGAGGCGGCGTCAGCGCCCGCTACAGCGCCCGCTACAGATCCCCGGGCCTTCGGACCCGCTGTTTCACCTGCCGCCGTACCACCTGCCGCCGTACCACCCGCCGCCTCCGCCTCCGCCGCAGCCTTCGCCTTCGCCTCGGCCGTTGCACGCGTGTCCGCAAGGTGTGAATGAGGTGTGAACGCCGTTACGCGCGTGTCCGCGGCGAGCAGCAAGCGTAGGCACTCGGAATGGCCTCGTAGTGCGGCGAGATACGCAGGCGTCTCGGCCGCGTGGTTCGCGGCCTCTAGGTCGCATCGGCCCGAGTTGATGAGCAAGTCCACGACGGCAGCCCGCCCCCAGAAAACAGCCCGCAGCAATGGCGTACTCCCCTTGGCGTCTTTGAGGTTGGGTGCTGCGCCGTGCTCAAGCAGGAGCGCCGCCGTGGGCGCGTCGCCCTCAATGGCCGCACGGTGCAGAGGCGTCTCATTGAATCCATGGCAGCGCGCCGAGAGGGCCGCGCTCAATGCGGTCTCGGCGATGCAGCCCGCGCCCTCGCACGTGAGCTCGGGCGAGTCGTCGAAGAGCACCGAACGCAGCGTCGCCAGCCCCGCACGAAGCTCACGCGCGTCGCCGCAGCACAAATCTAGGATCGTCGCGCGCGGCCCGGCCGCCGCGAGCGCGCACACCTCCGACGCTGGCAAGAAGGTCACCTCGAGGACTCGGAGCTGCGGCCCACAAGCTAAGTCGGACGCCGCCGCATCGGCAGCGCCGTCCTCGAGTAGCAACGGCCTTGGGCCCACGCCCGTGAGGCTGTTGCTCCCTGACGACGGCGCTGCCGATGCGGTGCCGTCCGCGTAGGGTCCCCACGCTGCCTTGGGCTCTGCCGGCACGAGCCGCGCGCCGCCAAGCAGAAGGCAGCGCAGCACACGCAATCGGCCCATGCAGCTGAGCAGCTGCGGCACGGCCACCGTGCACTCGGCCAGGCAGAGAAGCCGCAGCGCACTCAGCCGCGCAATCGCTTCCATGGCAGACGCGCCAAGCAGCTGCGACGTGCACACGAACGCGAGCAGGTTCGGTGCCCGAAGCAGCACCGATGGCAACGTGGCTGTCGAAATGCTGTGGCACTTGTGCAGCGCGAGGCCACGGATCGGCGGCTGCATGAGCGAAGCGCGTTCTGCCCAGGTTGCGAGGGCAATCGATCCCACGTCACAGCTCTGCAGGTCGAGTACCGTGGGCGGGCCTTTTGGTAGGAGCAGCAGGCTCGACCATATTTGCGAGGGCACGCCAATGCCGATGCCGAGGTGAATGCGAAGGTCCTTGCAGCGGAGCGCCGGTAATGATCTGGCTGCAGCATGGAATGCGTGACAGACGAGGCTGACGGCGGGCAGCACGAGGCTGATGGCGGGCAGCAGCGTGCGTGGGTGCAGCTGAGCCGATTCGATTTTGGCGCAATAGTAGGCGCCGTCGGCAGCAGTGAGTATGATGGAGAGTACCTCGACCGGGAGGGTCGTGAGTGTCGTGGCGGAGCAGTGCGCGCACTGCTCGCACTGCTCCGTGGTTCCGGTTGTCGCTATTGACGCTCGCATTGCGACTCGGGGCGCTAGCACGCGCGCTCCACACCAGACAATCGCGTGTGCGGAGGCGCGTGCATTAAGAAATCACACCTACACCGTCAAGTTCACAGACACCGGACCGGCGTAAATACGGATGCCGTAACCACTAGCTCCCTGGATCCCCTTACACACACGTTCGTGTTTTAGGAACCAACCCGACCCACCGACACCACACACGCCAAAACCCTGGAACGCACACGCACGTCGCCACACATAACTGTTCACGCCACTCACCCGCGATCAAGCGCGCGTGGTGTGGTGATGGTGACGGTCGAATGGGCATGCTTTTCGGCGACCGGGCCGCCGCCTTTCGTTATCTAGACGAGGCGAGCAGCGAGCGGAGGGCCGCGAGCCCGACCTAACACTACGTTACACTACTGAGTGCACTAACACTACACTACGTACACTGGTTTCATTGTCAACGTACCGCGGCGTGTTCTCTCTGGTTACTGGGCGTGTTTGAGGCGTACTACGTAGCAGATGACCGCGACTACCGCGTGGGCAGCGGCCATCATCGGTGCTCTGGCTGGTTGTAGGTTCGGAGCATGAACCCATTGCCCAACGGAACGCTTGTACTGGGGAGATCGTAGGCGGCCGTGTCCCAAGAGCAGTAATACTGCGGGTGCTGCCACGCCTGTGTCCAGCGCACGTGGAACTCTTGCTTGGCGGTCAGATAGGCCGTCAGGCAGCCCGCGTCCGTGAAGCGCTCGCCCGCATGCGAGATATCTTTGTCAGGGTGCGACTGGCCCACTGTCTGTCGTGCGTTCCCAGCCGCTTGGATGGCCACCTGGAGGTGGGGCTGCTCGGAGCGCCGTCGGTCGCGCAGCTGCGCCACCAGCCTACCCGAGTAGCAAGAGTCGGCGCAGATGAGAAGCCGCGGCGACGGGCGCGACGCGTCGCTCGCTCTCCTCACAATCGTGGACCACTCGCCGAGGATGTCGTCCAGTGTGAGCAGGTGCTCGCGTTCGATCCCATCGATGTACGTCTGCTTGCGACCGCGGTGCCCGACGAGCACCACATGCCGCGCCGCCGCCTCGGCTCGCAGCTCCGCGAGCGAGAGCAAGCTCAAATCGGGTGGTGCTCCTACGCACAGTGCGCCACGCGTGTCGTCGTCGCCCGCCCTGCCTGCAATGCCGTGCCCCGAGTAGTACAGGATGTTCAGTACTGGGGCTGGGGTGGCAAAATATGCACGTATCTTGGCAAGAATCGCGCCTCGTGGGGAGCTTGTGCGGAGCTCTTGCGGCAGCAACGTGGAGTGGGCGTGCGCGTAGCAAACATCCACGCCCTTCGAAGCGAGCATGGCACCGAACCTTTCACAATCCTTCGTCGGCCCAAGTCTCAGGTCACCACCGCCGCCCAGCCCATGCAGTGCAGCTCCTGCTACGCACAATGCACGAGATTGCGGAATGTTGGATGTTGAAGCACCAGGTGGGTAAAGGTGCGCGTTGCCGACTCGCGAAGCGTGCGCCAAAGGCACAAAGATGAGCTTCCAGGAACGGAGCGGCATCTTCGCTCTATTGTGCTGGCGGGGAGAGTGCACTTGCGCGATCGTACCGGTATGCTCGCTTTCTACGGGCTTGTCGAAGCCAATGAGCGCCAATCAAGAGTACTATTTCCGGTAATAAGATCAATACCTTTGTTAACGTTCACACCCCGCGCACTCACGCCACTATGACGTCGTCGCTTCTCTACATCCCACGTTCGCGCCTCGTGTGGATGGACTGCCCAGCCACTACCGAGCAGGCATCGGCGCTCGCCGGTGAGCTCCGCTGGCACCACGAAGATCATTATGTCGTGTGGAATGTGTCGGGCACGAGCGATCAACCATATGATACGGAGATCTTTGGCGGTCGAGTGGTCAACCTGCAGTTCGCAGGGTTCCTCTGCCCTCCGCTGCTCACGCTCGTCGAGGCTTGCGCATCGATCCACGCCTGGCTGCGTGCCGACCCCAAGAATGTTGTGGCGATCCATTGTCGCAGCGGTCGAGGCCGCTCAGCAGTGGTGCTGAGCTGCGTGCTTGCCTTCCTGTCCGTACATGGTGGCGGCAGCGGCCCCCAAAGCCCCATCGACTGGCTCTCGCACCTCGCACAGCTACGAGGTGAGGACGAGCACAAGCTGACACTGCCAACGCACCGTCGTTACCTTCAATACTTTGCTGAGCTGCTGCTCGGCAGCGCTCCGGCTGATGCCAGTGCGGCTGGGTGCGAGCTGCGTGGTATTGTGTTGCACGGCTTCCCAGTGCTCAACCCGGTGCCGTGCGTGCTGTTGAGCTCCGGCCCAAAGGCCGTATATGTGAGCACCGCCGCGCAGACGCTTGACGACGAAGATGGCTCCTTGGATCTGTGTTCCTACTCGTACAAGGGCACCGGAAGTAACGGCCGTCCGGTGCTCGTGCATGGCGACGTGGTGCTCACCGTGCGCGAGGAGTCGCGCTCGGGGCAGCTGCTCTGCCGCGCGGGCTTCCATGCCGACTTTGCGGCCGCTGCCGGAGTGCTCCGCTTGCCCTGCGCCGCCCTCGATGGAGCTGCCTCGCGGCTGCCCGCGAGCGGTTTCATCGATGTGATGCTGGCGCCTCGGGCGGCGGCACCGGGCGCGGCGAGCGGCGGCGCGATCGCTGAGGCAGTCGACTTGCTCCGTCGGGCCGTCGCCATCCACGGCGGCAGTGCCGCTGCTGCCGCTGGTGCGCCGCGCGGCGCCAATGCCGCCACTGTCTTCGCGCTGGACGACGATGACGATGCGGCAGAGGCGGTGAGGGCGATGGAGGCGGCTGAGGGAGTGGATGCAGGGCTGCCTCTCTCGAGCGTGTGGCCTGCAGCAGCACCACCAGCCGTGGCGGCTAAAGCCGCCCGCTCTGCCGCGCCAGCCCCGCCAAGGGCAGCAGCCACCGCGCCCCGCCCAGCAGCTGTTCCTTTGCCAGCTGCGCCACCCGTG